>JAUTBT010001562.1:0-10581 GCA_032361225.1 Lepetodrilus schrolli
TGTTGTCGCATTTATGTCTAAATTCTTGAGGTCGCATTAAATTAGGGACGCATTAATTTCCTGATTTACAGTATACATCTGAAGACGTCAGAAATTGTTTCATCTTTCAAAGCCACTTGTTTCTTATTCTTCTATTTTAAGATTTTAGTGCTGTGTAGATGTACTACTATTATTATTATTGTTATTATTATATGACAAGACTTGTACATACAGGCACCTCCACATCATCATGGGGGAAATTGAGCATCTCTCTCTGGGGGTCATTGTGAAGAAACACCTTGTTCTGTACAATATACGTCTCATAGTCGATCGGCTCCACCAACTTTGGACGTGCCTGTGAACAGACAATAACATTTGTAGTATTACATAAATATTCCATGAATAATAATAATAATAAAAATAATAATAATAATAATATTAATATTAATTTTTTATTGTAATTATTATTATTACTACTACTATAGTAGTAGTAGTAATAATAATAATTACAATAAAAAATAGTAGTAGTAGTAATAATAATTACAATAAAAAATAATATTAATAATAATTTGTTTAATAATAATAATGAACATTTGAAAAATAATAAATAATAATAACGTACATTAGGAACAACACAAATCTATACTCTAGTACAGACATATTTGGAGTGTGCTATTCAATATACAAGTCTTAGTATTTTACCAATAATCTGGATCACAAAGTATAAACAGATACCATAAATAACTGTCCTTATGCTTGCGAACATAGAGAAATGCTAACATTTATTCATGGTACATGTACATTCCTGTTATAGATACTTGGTGAAATTACATCAACAACCATGCCTCAATCCAAACAGATATATTTCGATGCCATATACGCAGTCCTAAATTTATACCGAATAATTCTTTCATTTATCACACTGCATTTACAATCAATTAGGTTCAGCATGGTTCATCTGTTGATCAGATTGTATATACCATCCAGTACCCCAACATGAAGCATTTACTACCAGCTTTAGTATTTAACAAGTCTGTCATTATAACATACTGTAAATCAGGAAATTAATGCGAGCATGATATTAATGCGAAAAATGCGCTTGGCTTATGGACGCATTTAATTCCTACGCATTATTGGAAATAATGATAGGTAGGTCCGGGAAAAAACATGGAGGCCTGGTCGATCGCATTTAATTGTTGTCGCATTTATGTCTAAAAGCTTGAGGTCGCATTAAATTAGTGACGCATTAATTTCCTGATTTACAGTAGTCATGATAGTGTACCAGTATGTAAACCACAATGTCTATTACAATATTACAACTTTCCACTACTTATATTATCATACTTATCTCATCAGAGATTTAACATAATCAGTGATAATGCTAAATATAAAAACATATAAACACTGATTATGGCCAATGATATTTCAATAAACATGGAGCAATTTCAGTGTTAAAAACATATAGGCCATTGTAAACTTTATTTACAATGTTTTATATAAATGCACTTGCACAAGATATACATCTAATGAAATCACTAAATATCAGTCAATATGTCATGTTGCCATATACAAGGCCTTGAAATTATTAAACCTTCTTGAGTACAAGCTCATATTCAACTCAAGGTGTTGTTCACAGATCCCAAAATACAATTTGAGGGTGAGCATGAAATTGTACTCAAAACGTTTCTTAATCTCAGGGCCAGGTTATCTCTGTTAAGAAACACTTATGCCCTACATACTTTTATTCTGTTACTTTGCTGGGTTACCAATCACACAGAGTAGAGAGAGAGAAAGATATTAATTTCACCTGCAAGCATGCTAGGAATGCTGACAGTTGGAGGTAGATCTAGAGAAGGAATCGCTCCTGAGGGAGATATAAGATTGAGATCAACAGACAGCCCTATCTTATCACTTCCTGGAACTCCACTCATCTCTATCACACATACACACTACTGAGTACTCCAAGTCTGTTCTACGTGTATCCCTGATAAACCCAGGGTTGACGGTTTACAGGTAGAGGCCAAATTGAAGGCTCTTTAAGAAAAGTAATGGTTTAATCAAGTATAATATCAAGTATTGTGGGTGTAGTAGTGGTGAATGGAGCGTAATGTCACGTAACCTTTTTTTTTGCGTATGGGAAATTGTAGTAAGATTTTATAGGAATATTTAAGTTATAAAGGATTTTTTTTTATCTTGAACAGAATGTAGCCATATGTGATATTGAATACTCCTACTGGTCTCGGTCAGTGGGGTTACCCCTTTGGCTAAGTTGGTAGAGTGTTGGACTCACAATCACAATGTGTTTCAATCCCGGAATCAGCACGGTACCATGTCAATGGCGCTAACCATGGATACAATATAAAGACCTTTGCTGTATTAAATTAAATTTTAAAAATTGCTTCTTTTTTTTCTTTTGGCAGTCAATACTTAATGTCCTGATAAAACAGATTTCAATAACACTATTAATAATTGAGGAAAACTGATATGAGGAACGTCCTGGAATAGATTATGAGGAACTTCCTGGAATAGATATGGGCCCGAGATTATGAACTGTTTTTTAGTAAGATTTTATGCTCAAGCTAAAATTGTATATGGCGATTTGTGAACAAAATTTGAGTTGAGAATGAAATTGTACTCAAAAAGTTTTTTTTAATCTTGGGGCACAAAGGATTTAATAACATTAAAATATGTGAATTGAAATATTGATTCGCAGCATTCATTAGATATAATAACGGTTAAAGGCATAGGGATATATAATTGTGAGATAAAAACAAATTAAAAAAATTAAATTAAAAAAAGGAAAATATTGAAAACCAGGACATGCAGAAAATGTAGCTTGTTGCCCATTATACTTGTGTAGACAAATCAAATGTATATGCTTTCAGGCAAATAAATTGTGACCATGAGATGTGCCAACAAACTGCGATTATATGCCTTTAAAGACTTGATCAGGGGATGTTTCATGACTCATACCAATGTTTCCATTTGTCCACAGCATCCCCTTCCATGATGACTAAGAACAGGAATTACTCCGGAGAATGATAAAATTCAAAGGCGTCAACACTGTCCGTGTTGAACAGTTAACATTGACTTCATTAGACATGCTAAGCCACTCACTGCACTGTTCAACACACACAACTCTTCATCCATCCATCCAGCATAACATTATTGTACACACCTGTTATAGGAGCAGGGCATGTTGACCTAGGTTTTGTGGAATGATTCCTAGCACAGAAAGTATTAGTTTACTATATACCTTTCCTGCTGATGATTATTTTGTATCTAAATGTTTACTAAGCAATGGAATAGATCAGTAGACTATTTTGTTCTCAAACATAACATTGAGCCTTTGTTTGTTGCAAATATTGATCTAGTTTTGTCCAGTTAACAGTCTTGCAGCTGGAGGCAAATGTACTGAAGACTAGAGCACAGATAGAGCCCTCTATAGAGCACAGATAGAACCCTCTATGCAGCCCAGATAGAACCCTCAATACAATGTGAATAGAGACCTGTATACATCTCTATATACAGCATACAGACCCTACTGAGCAAATATGTGAGAATCTGTATAGTCCCTCTATAGTCTAGATAAATAGTGCTCAATAGAGCCCAGATAGAGCCTTTTTTTAGATGTTAGATGACCAGTAGAGTAGTGATTAATCCAAAGATGGTAATAAATTAAGCATTGATTGCATTTCTATTAGCTGAAAGTGATTTGAAGAAACCACAAACATCACAGGCTTTCGATCCACAGATGTCACAGAATCCATAAATTTGACAATTCCAAAGTCTGAAAATTGAGATCATGAAAGCAGCACCCACTTTCAGCTTTCACTTCTCTGGTTCCAGATTCTCTGGGGAACACATGTAAAAGGTTTTCTGTTGGACCAGAATGTCAAGAAGGTGGAGATATAGGAAAGACAGGGAGCATTATGCTAACATTGGTAATAAGGGGTCTGCCAGGCATGTGTGGAAATGTGTAATATCTACAGATCTGGTATGTCAAGAAGGTGTAAGAGCAATGTTAACATTGGCAAGTGGGATGAATGCCGACAGAGGTGTGTGTGGTACTCTATGACATCTAAGCTCCCACAGTGTGACAAGCTGGATGGTGGCACGATAATAGTGACATTATGTATGGATCCTGGAGGAATGTGTTCATTGTGTTGTTATCTCATGTGTACACGGCTGTATGCTAGACCTTGGTATAAATGTTGTACAGCCCTGACCTTCAGTGTACATAGTATTGCTTCACGTTCCACAGAGCGATCGTTGCTCTAAGAGTCGTAACTCCAATATGATTATATGACGTTACGACTCCTCTTGTAGTACTATGATCGTTCTATGGAACAAGGGCAGCCCTTCATGATACACAGCTACAGAGTAGTATGGTAAACATACAAGAACTGGTGAGGGCCAACTATATATATTTTTTTTATATTATTTGTGGATCGAGGTTTAGAGCCTCTTTCAAGATTCTTTCACTTATATCACAGCTTGTCAGTTTTAGGGCAGGAGGAAACCCAGAACTTCCGTAGCGCTGAATGTTGCAGTAAACCTGCGAGCATCGGCTGGTACTGATGATATCTGCATTGCCACTCTACAGTGTTCAACAATAATCATAATCGTTGCGTCATATTGCAATACGCGTACCTGTGTCAGGCTGTGAATACAGCAGCATGTCCTTGGCCATTAAAGGATAAATCTATTTTTGATAATAATATTAATAGATCAACATGATCATGGCCTATTTATCTTGCCTTCAGCATGAATAAAGTGTTGTTTTTTTAAAAAGAAATTAAGAATATGATTAGATGAATGTTCTATTGTGCCAGGAAGCATGTCTGATCAATAAAAGTACTTCTTATTCTGATAAGCACTAATTATAGTGCAATCTGTCTGGGAAAAAAATATTAATATTAATGTGTAACCATATGTAAATGAATTAAGGTGAGTGAATAAGTTATTGTTTTACATTGCAGCAGAAATCTTTCACCCATATGCGATGATAAATGAATTAAAGACCAAGCCTCATATTAGGACTACCAGCAAATTAACATTAAAATTAGGTGTAAATCCATTTGCAGGAACTGATATAATGTAAGCATCTAACAATTCCTGGTTTAAATAGTTTTACAACTTGCTAGTTTACAACATGGTTACTTGTGCAAAAAGTATGGACTGATGTAATTTTACGACAAATGGGCTCAGATAATTTGAGTGATTTAATCTGCAACAAATTTATAAATTACTAGTTCAAATACAATTTTGACTGATGAATTTGCAACAATTTTAAGACTTACTGGTTCGAATAAGTTGAGACTGAGGTCAGACACAATCTTCATCATTTGAACCAAAGCCATGATGCCTGTTTAGTATTCCATTCACGGCATATATCATCCAATCACAATAATGATCCTCGCAATTATTATCCTTTAACGAACTGAGGTTACAAATGGGTATCCTTGGGCAACACTTTTCCAATATCACAGCATGATAATCTTAAACCTCCTCCATAGAAGTTGAACAACCACAAGAAACACTCCATTCCATGTAAGCACAATTTACTACTGACATTGTTGTACTTCTTCTCTCACGAGTAATCAATATTTTACTTTCAGACATGTATGCTGTAATTCCAATGATATCAGGTCCACACAGGGCCAACTAGGAAAGCATGTGGTCTATCGCAGCCTTGATTAAATTACTTCCAAAACTGGGAGGAATACTTATAATGAGGTAAACTATCCACCGTCCATCTGAGTAGGGGAATGGGGTTTGTGACAAATGTCAGTGGGCTTTGATAGAAGCCATGGATCCCTTGTCTGCAGATATCCAGAGGGACCACACCCATGTGTGGTTTGATACTTCAGCACCACAAGGAAGATCAGAGTACTGTAAACCACGGGTTATGTGGTACCTAGACTTTCGTCCTGAGGGGGGGGGTGGGGGTGTATGAGAGATATCAGAATTAATATGGCATCCACGTATATATTTCAATGCATACTATTCTGTAATATGTAAATATCAAATATATCCGGAGAATCACAATTTTGAAGGTATCCTTGGAGACAATCGGTTGTTGGTTTTGTAAATGGAATATCCTCTACAAAGATGTTTATACTCGTCCATGTTATACTCAAAACATGGCATTCTACTGGTCCTTTATCCGTAAGAAATGCATAATGGATTACTGGCAAATATAGGTTGCTTAGTCAAATGTCACTCCAGGGAATGTAAAAGAATGCCACCTAGGTATATGGCATCATAGGTGAAAACACAGAAGAAATCCACCACGTGAAGCTATTCGTAGGGTATTATCGTGTTTAATACATGGACATTCATCAGTCAGCGTAATGAATTCCAACATTTACATTGTCCTGTGACAACTTGATGAAATACGAGGTATATTAGAACATTTTTCATCAGGATTACATACTATGGACACGTGTCTCAACAGCCATTCAGCGAAGTTTGAAGTTCAAGAATGGCCAAATGTAATCAACATAGTAACATTTGTCATTCATTTTGTCAGCACATTGACAACAAAGGTGTAGCTATGACATCACTCATAACTGGCAATCCATTGTAACGGTAAGATGTAACTTTGTGGACGCGCGGAACTTGCTGCAACAGCACGGCCGACATATAAATCATCAATTGTTCACCAGGTAACACAGGGCCATTCATCCACTTAATGTAAAAATTAATTCTCTCACTGTGATTATTGAGATAAATCTTCTCAGGAAATCTCACTTCATTGTACATCTGTATCTCCCAAACTCCCAGATCCAAATGATTTCTTGACGTCAATCATTCATAATGCAAAATGTACGAGGATGTTTAGTTTCGTATCTTACAGATGTTGATATCTCCAAGCGTTTTAACAATATGAATTTGAAAAACTAAATACGAGTTATAGGTCCTTGCATTTCCTCCTCTGAGACAAACTCTGGGATAATGAACAGCTGGAAATGTATCTACAATGCAAACTCTGGACAGGATCATCACGTCTTGGAACAATGTGGCAACAGCAGATGATAACTCCACACATCAAACTCGTCAATTTCAGGTCAATGTACATGGACAGGCTATCAATCAATCATTCAAATCAGTTCACACCCAGTGTGTGTGTGTGTGTATGTGTGTGATCATAGCAGCTGAAGGCTATGCACATACATGCATGCAACTAGTAAGTAGCCATCATGTCCATGTGAATACAGAATCTCCATGTCTGTGCGTTCGTACCTCCATTTATAAATGGATTATCTGTTGAATCATTTAACAGTTTTCCTCTTCAAAACTACACAAATATGTAACCATGAATTGGGAATAGTTCTTGGTGCAAACTTTCCTGTTTTCAATATTCAAACAGAACGACAAGAATGGAAATCCAGGATTACTATGTGGTATTGTTCTTCTTCATTGTGAATGTGCTTGATTCACTTCCCCATAAGACATGATACTTTGATAGAGGTTACTTGTTACTTGTAAGGCTTTGTTACATGAAACTCAAACCAAGGAAGTATTTGCCCATTGCACTTCCTCTATGGTCCACAAAATGGTCAATTCTTGATTTCAGTCAAATCCTACAGACATTCATCCTAATTGTCTCTCCTATTTTAATCAAAATTACTGCCTTGATAAGAACATTTCGGGTTGGAGGATAATGACAATCCCAAACTACTTCAATTTGATCCAAATCTTCATCAAAACATTAGTCACTAGTGGCTTGAAATAACATGCACTCGAATTTCAAGGCATTAGATGAGTTCTGAAAAAGTTGCCCTTTCAAAACCGAGCCTCATTCGCATCATCTGTACACTAGTTATGTCAGATCAAAACTTGATCAGCTCTACCATGATTGCACTCCTAGTACTATCCTGCAAGACTTCACTGTATTCTAGTACTATCCTGCAAGACTTCACTGTATTCTAGTACTATCCTGCGAGACTTCACTGTATTACGTCAATGAAAACCAGTTGTTGATGATGTTCCTGACCACCAAGGTGGCGAGGAAACTATGGAAGTCCAACTATGCCAACTGTCTGTAAAAGTTACTGTGAAGACGTTAACATAATCATATATAATTGTGAAGACATAAACATATGTAGTATTTTGACGCTGGATGCGGATGAAGAACACATGCAAACCTATTCCTGTAGTTTAAGATGTCAAGTTCACAAAGACTAGTATTGTAAGTATACAGTGAGATATTGCCAATGCAGCACAAGTACGTTCAATAAAGAAAGCTGTTGAAGATGGTATTAGCTCTACAGCCCAATCGAAGCATTTCAAATGAGGCAATGTGTTCTTATTCTTAATACAATACTTCAAAGATGTTGTAATTCTTCAGTGATTTTTGGCATCACTTCCACTGGTTTCTTGAAATTCTTTTTTTTCTCTCCCGAATTCAAAACAATTCTTCATCAAAGTATGCCATATCTCGTAGATCTTTGCATTTCCTGTATCTGACACAACAGGACCATATGGTCACCCTTGTATGACAAACACTGAAGTCGGAACAAATACCAGTTGAGAACACTACATCTCATCAGGGCTCTACATTAAGATTTTGAGGCACCTGTCCCTGTGTCCTGTCGGACATGAAACTACTTGCCCTGTAGTTAAAGGCTTGTTAATCTGGGCTATTTCACTTGTCTGCCTGTGGATAATACCTGTCCCGGGCAGGTGGAAAATCCTTACTGTCGAGCCAGTCCAGAGTACTACATCTAGTCTGTCCACAGAAACACCATCCACTCTACTCAACTGCTGTGAAATTGGACACTACACAAAGATTCATCATCAGACCTCTGGCCTCTCCAAAAGAGGACACCATTTACACACAATACAAGGACATCCACCAATGCAAGGAACTCTTGCCACACAATTCTTGGAATACGCCAAGATTTGGCAACACTGTACTACAGTAAGTATGTCTTGACGAGATGGTCCTAATCAACGATGTCCTTGGATCAGCTTTACACCCAACTGTGCCTGTTTACAGACTGCAGCACAATCTGGAGACAGTACACCTACAAACACCTGCCATCTGAAGCTTATGAAGCTGTGTGAATCATTGATATTATAGACATCAGCTGGTACACAAGGAAAACAAATCATTATTAAAGCAATAGTGCGTCTTTTGTATTGTGGGATAAAGTGACTGTACTGTGTGAACATGATCAATATGTTTCCCTGTATTTTCCATGTTTAACCTTCTCATCACTGGAGGCAAGTGGGGTTGCCCTATAAAATACCACTTTCGTGTTCACACTATTTGAAAATCACAGAGTACATATTTATATAATGTTGTAATGTTTGTTAACTATCCTTTAAGAAAAGCATTGGTATTCATGACAAGTGACATTCTAGTTAAGTATAGTGTTATCTGGAACCCTGGTCACATACGTGACTCTATCGGTGTTGTATGTGACTGTATCAGTGTGGTAGGAGAAACAGATGCTGGAGTACTTCTACTTGCACCTGCAACTTGTAACCTGCAACCGAGACTAAATTGTGTCATCATCTATAGAAAATTGCCCACTTCCTGCCTGCAATGGCTGCTCTGTCTGAAGTGTGATTAGGTCCATCATGCCAGAAAGTTTAACCTCCCGATGGATCTCAGTTTAACCTTCTGATCGAGGTCCTCTAACAGTGCCAGCTGATGGCCATTATCTAGTCACAAATGTGAACACTTCAATTCTGTTCTGACCTTTGTCTCGACACACCGATTTAATCTTCAACATTAATTAAATTGCGATTTTTGCCATTCAATAACAAAATGTCAAAAAATCTTCAACTACATATAACATTACAACACTATTATTACTAAGGTTCATCTGTAATGTAATGATAGCCACATATTCTGGTTTCACCAACTATTATATTTTGGGCATCTCCGGTTATTGAATGTTATTGAATTCAGCCTGTACCTTTTCATACATTCTTTTTTACCCCCATATATTCTAGTATACTTGAAAGATTTTGACTATACGTGTCTCTCACCAGATTATCTCAGGATTCTGTATCCTGTCATAATCAGTCTAGCTTATGCATTTGGACTTAACTGACATTTAGAGGTGATAAATCGACTGCATGCCACATGAAAAATGAAAACCCAGGAGGTTTATCTCCTAAGTATACGAGTAAATAATTTGGGGTGGTGACTGATCTAAATATACGACCTTTCTCTGAGGAACTGGTGCATATGGTCGAGTCTTACGGTACTCGTATTTTTAAAGTAAATAAACAAAACAGCATACACACAAGTAAAGTTAACTGAGAAAAGAACAGCACACTTCAGGTTCATGGCATGATGATGGAAGATGTATCAGTACATAAAGTCAGGAAAAATGCACCAATGTACAAGCTACCACAGTGTGTACCAGATACCACCATGTCATGTGTGCCAGTATACATGCGTACAACTCTACTATCATGTGTACAACAATGTGTACCAGATACCACCATGTCATGTGTGCCAGTATACATGCGTACAACTGTACTATCATGTGTACAACAATGTGTACCAGATACCACCATGTCATGTGTGCCAGTATACATGCGTACAACTCTACTATCATGTGTACAACAATGTGT
>JAUTBT010001563.1:0-10581 GCA_032361225.1 Lepetodrilus schrolli
GGTTTCCTCCTGCCCTAAACTGACAAGTCGTGATATAAGTGAAAGAATCTTGAAAGCGACTCTAAACCACAATTTTTTTAAATAATAATAATAAATAACATTTCTATTATTTATCGCTAAATTAATTATCAATTACTGTATTTCCTCCATTTTATTTGGATTCATATATTATCATCTTTCTTCAAACAGGCACATAAACACTTTACACTGTTGGCCTATTCAGTGCTATGGATGTTTCCTAAAAAGCCATGATATGTGAAAGAATCTTGAAAGCATTTTAAACCCCAATTTACCCCCCCCCCCAAAAAAAATATTAAATTAATAATTAAAAATAATATAAATTAAATATAGAAAATGAGAATGACTGAGACTAACAATTTTTTAATTATTACAGATAATGCTTGAATGTGTTTTGTTCATATGTTTTGCAGCCTGTTCTGGACGTCATTCTGTATACATTCAAACTGGCTGGGTCCATTGGCGCCATGGTAAGATAAAAAAAAAAAAAAATATGAAAAGAAATATTAAAATATTGAAAACCAGCGGGACATGCGGTAAATGTAGCTTGTTGCCCAATATACTTGTGTCGACAAATATAATGTACATACTTACAAGTAAAATACATTCAATCATGAAATATGTCAACAAACTGTGATTGTATTTCTTTAAAACTTGTCACATTTTAGTCGTTTTTAAAGCATCTCCCAATATGACAGCAATGTCCATACCATATCTTGAAAACTGGCCCGGAGATGACGAAACCTTTTTTAGTATGCTTACACACTTTTGTTCACAAATTGCCATATAAAATTTGAATTTGAGCATAAATTCGTACTCAAAAAGTGTCATAATCTCGGGGCCTGAACCAGTACATTAAATACTATGATGAATGTTTGAGATATTTCAGAATTTTTCATTATTAAAGTTTTTTGAATGATTATGACTATATAGTGTTGCCTGTAGATCTGGTATATATTATACTACAGCAATGATCTTGACCTTAATTTCACCTGAGGTCATTGTGACCCATTTGACATATCTTGAGGTCAGACTTGGATTTTAACCAAATGTTCAGGGGCGGGTGGTAAGGCAGTGGTGGAGCATTGGACCGGAGCCAAAGGTTTCAGATTGAAATCCCACCCCAGGAGCCCGGCATCAATGTTCGCGAAAGTTGATAGGATGTGCTGACTGTAGCATGGCAATGCAGTTATCATCCTTGGTCTGTCAGTACCAGCTGGTGCTCGCAGGTTTACTGCAACATTCAGTGCTACAGAGGTTGCTGGTTTCCTCCTGCCATAAACTGACAAGCCGTGATATAAGTGAAAGAAAATTATTAAATAAAATTTAGTTGCATTTACAGAGGAAATGTAACCATCAGTTGGTACTGAATTATTTATTTGGGTAATTTTCTATGTAATATGGTAATTATTTTCACCATGCATCCCTAAAATAAATGGCTGTAATTATTAACAATATTATTATTACATATTTATGTAGCACAAATGTATGCATTTATTCCTGTCATGTTCTACTACTGCTGATTGTTCACACACAGGGTCCCACATACATGCTGCTGTATCTGGCATTCTCTGGTCTGGTTCTAACAAGGTACTGTGCATAGACAATATACCAAACATACCGTAATTACCCTAATAATTCAAACCCTCTAATAGTTCGAACATCTAAATTAATTATATGAACACAGATCATTTAAAAAATAAAAGAAAATCTAATAATTTTATTTTATTATTTTCTCCTGTTCGAATTATTCGGGTAATTGTGGTATTGTGTATACCATAATTCCTCTAATAATTCACTGTTCACAGATCCTTGGACCATAAAACTCTCGCATTCTCTGCAGCTAAATTATGGAATTAACTACCACTAGAGTTAACACTTGCTCCTACTCTTGGTTCCTTTACAGCTGCATTAAAGACATATCTCTTCAAGACCTTTAACAACTGACTTCTCCACAATAATATATACATGTTAGCACTTGGAGCAGCCACTTGGTGGGTGCAGTATTGCGATGTATAAATGGATATAATAATATAATAATATACATTTTTTTAAAGTCCTTGATGTGCTATTGATCAATTATTTTGATTAATTCAGCAGTGTGAAGTTTAATGGTATCTTTTGACATTTACATATTAACTGAATGTTTGTTTTGTTTATTGTTTGTTTACATGCCAATTTGGGTGAAATATTCCTGCTGCGATTCAAACCACTAATTCATTAATTTATTCAAAACAAATATTTTGCTTGAATTTGGAGGTGTTCAGACAAATGAATCTTGTTTTCGTAATCCCATCCACACACATAAAATATATGGCGTTCGAGGTAATTATTAATTGTGAAAACCGTGGCTCTTATCTCCCTTGATTTAGAGATGCTGTAGAAAGCAGACTAATATTATGTGCCAATGTTTGATGCTGTTATCTGTATTGCAGATCATTGTGTAAGGGTGAAAGATTCCTGCTGTGACGTAAAACAATAACTCACTTACTCACTCTATTACAGATTACGAGGACCAATCGGGCGACTGACGATACAAGAACAGAAACTGGAAGGAGAGTACCGCTATGTCAACTCCAGACTCATCACAAACAGGTTTGCAGCCAATACTTGTCCTATCTATATATAATAATAATAATAAGAAGAAGAATATTTATGTCCTATATAATAATAATAATTATTATTATTGTTATTTATTAATTATTTATTTATTTATAATGCACCATGCACCTCTTCCATCTAGACTGTGTATCATTTACTAAATAATAATAGTTATAATTGTTTTGTATTTAATTTATATTATTTTTATTAATATGTATATTCACAATGTAATTATCACTCACCTAAAGCATGCTCAAAGCAATACATTTCTTCCCTGGTCAGTGGTGCAGTGTGCACTCAGTTTCCATTCTCAACTACCTAGGGAGTATACAGGTACTGTCAGGTTCTAGATTGTTAAATTTCAGAGCAGCCATGGTTCCTGGTATTGAACCTGCCTCTAAGGTCCTGTCATCAATGTCCTCAGAAGTTACAACTTTCTGACACAGCCATACTAGCTGTTGTTCTCGTTGTCATCCTTCGTCACGTATGGGTGAAAGATTCCCGCTGTGACGTGAAAAAACAACTCGCACACACGTCATCATCCTTGGTTTGTTAGTGATAGCAGATTTGAGTGCGGCACACTTATGCTCTGTGGGTGTTGCAGGTTTTCCTTCCATGAACTATTATCCTCAAAGCATATCGTCGTCACGTATGGGTGAAAGATTCCCACTGTGACGTAAAACATTCACTCACATATCGCGTTTGATATTGTGTTTGTTTTGCATTGCAGTGAAGAGATAGCATTTTATCAAGGAAATCAAAGAGAGAGATTTGTTATCCTGGCTACCTTCCAGAAATTGGTAAGTTGTGTGGGTCGCATGCTTATATTTATGCTACATTATGTTTGTACTTTCAAGTCATTCAATAAAAAATGCACCTAGGTCCTTGTGTGTTCCAAAACAAATTTGCAATAGAATCAGTTGTTCTCCAAGTAGTATGGATCTGAAGAATATGCATATGATTTATTTATTAATTAATTAATAAATTTAAATAAACAATTAAATTAATTCTTCGTTAAAAAACTACACCTCCAAGCAAGCCACAGTCTATCTAGCCGAGCACTATGTTTTCTGACGTCACTTCCACGAGTTGGTCAACCAGGAAGTCTGAGGCCATGTGTTTACTTATTTTTCAGATATCACATCTGCGATACTTTGTCTTCTTTAGAATGCAGATGGGCTTTGTTGATAATATTGTAGCAAAATGTAAGTACTGATGGACGTGTCATACTAGCCACGGCTGAAATAGATTAATAATTTGGTTAAAGCATTAACCCCCCACCCCCCACCCCCCAAAAAAAGGCAACCAGTAACCCAGTTTCCTCAACCCCCCTGGCAGTATACATGTACTGTCAAGTGTTCATTTTTAAATTTCACAGCAGCCTTGGTTCTTGACCCTGAGGTTACGAAACTGTTACAAGTATGATTTCATGCTCAACTCAAAGTTTTGTTCACAAATCCTCATATTAAATTTGAGTTTGAGCATGAAATCAGTTACGTAATCTAAGGACCTGGTTTAGATTTATTTTTAAAATATTTTAAAAATAATTTCCAGACAATATATCATTTATATGGTTCTTCTTTTTCCATCGCATATTGGAATTATTTTGAGTCATTACCATGACATAAAAAAACACACTATAATTTAGTTCTAAATTACCATATTCTAAGGTTATGTTGTTCCTGATTTGAAAAATATTGCTGCTTCTTAGAAATAGTCTTATTATTGTCTGGCAGGTAATGCAACAAACCTCTCTTTGGTACCATTACTCAAAACCTATTTAATGCAGGTCACTCAAATTTGGTAGTGTTAGGAAATGCTTGTACCCAACTAGTCCCCAAAATACAACTTTGTAGATCGCCAAATACAAAGTTTGGGGATTTGCAGCATTACTTGCCAGACTATTAACTATCTTTGCTCCAGAGAATTAATTATCCAGAGTTTTTACCTAGGTGCTGAAGAACATAAGTTGACATACTTTCTTAACATTCCTTTTTCTGTTTACAGATGTGGCGACTGTTGTTGGCTATTTAGTTGTTAGTCGTCCGTTCCTTGATCTCACACACCCCCGTCATCTCACAACAACTCATAGCGAGAGATTGGAGGTAATAATTTATATATCTACTTTATCTAATTAAATAGCAAACAGTGAACAACTTATTATCATTTTACGGGAGCTTCATAAATACAAATAATCTCCCCCTGATTGTTGTTTTCCTTTCTTTTAATAAAGTTGACCCTACTTTTTTTGTATATTTTTTCTCTGCTTATAGATATGCAATTTATTTATGTGAATGTATCATATAATAAGACATTTTAAATTCAAATTATGTATAATTCATAAAAATTAATAAAAATCCTATTGCTGTTTTCAGGACTACTACAAGAGTGGGCGTATGTTGGTGAAAATGGCTGAGGCTATTGGAAGGATCGTATTGGCTGGCCGCGAAATGACGAGACTTTCAGGGCAAGTTTTATTGTCTTATCTAACTCTTTATAGACCATAAGGAACATCTCCGTAACATTCCATATTTATTTCTTTTAGATTGTTATTACTACTATTACTATTAGTGTTATTATTATTATTACTATTATTATTATTATTATTATTATTATTATTATTATTATTATTAATATTATTATTACAACAACTACTACTACTACATTTTATGCATATGGGTGAAGGATTTTCACTGTCACGTTAAGCAATAAATTACTCAATATAATTATTATTATTATTATTGTACAGTGATAATATTATTATTATTATTATTATTATTATTATTATTATTATTGTACAGTGATAAAGCACCAATTTAAAACACTGGTATTACTACTTGTTTAGTAATGTTTCTTTCTTTTATATTATGATTTATTTTGTCACATTATTTTCTTTTGCAATTACTATTATTATTATTATTATTATCATCATCATCATTATTGTCAATACTTTCTTTTGCAATTATTATTTTTATTATTATTTTTATCTCTTTTTTTTTCAAATTATTTTTTATTATTATTTTTATATATTTGTTATTATTATTATTATTACTTTTTTTCAAATTATTATTATTATTATTATTATTAATATCTTTTTAATCTATTTTTTAAATTATTTTTTTATTATCATTATCATTATCATTATCATTATTATTATTACTACAGCTTCACAGCGAGAGTCACAGAGTTGATAAAGGTGCTCGATGACCTGAACAAAGGGAAATACGAAAGGACGATGGTCAAAACTGAACAAACTGGAAGTAAGTCTTCCACTATTGTGCCCAGTTTGAAATTATGGATTTATTACATTGATACCATATCTCTGGTAACAAATCTCTATTAGACGTGATTTTAAAACATAGATGTTCGTGAAAGTTGCCTTTCAGGCGCAATCATGATGTGCTGTCTGTACTGTGGCAATGCTGTTATCATCCTTGGTCTGTCATTGCCAGCCAGTGTTTGCAGGTTTGCTGCAACATTCAGTGCTACAAATATTGAAGGTTTCCTCCTGTATTAAACTGACAAGCCGTGATACAAGTGAAAGAATCTTGAAAGTGGTTCTAAACCGCTTTTTTTTATTTAAAAAAAACACAATAACAAAAAAAACATAAAACTCTGTTAGAAATCTTTTTTAAAAGTGTGTTGAATAATGTAATGCAAGAACCAAAAATGAATGGAGCCAATTTTGCCCACCTGATTTATTATTTTCATGGTTTATTTTCAGCACAAGAAAGCAATCAAATGCTCAAGCCAGGAACAGGTAAAATCATCATTCAAGACCATCTTATCAAGTAAGTTCTTAATACAACTCTGTTAACCTCAGACTCTTAAATTAATACAACAGCCAAGCCGTCATGAGAGCCATTCCACATCCACAGAGGAAAAACCAAACATTAATATGCTAAGTCGTCAAACTAGTATTACATTCTTTTACTACATATCTGTATCAAAGATTATATAATCTTGTATGCTTCACACATTTAGTGCTCTTCCCACCATACTTTGTGTATTTCAGCCCTAGTAAATTAAAGTAATGTTATATTTCTGTAAGCAAGTGCAATAGGGGCAGGTGGTAGCGCAATAGTAAAACATTGCACTTCAGAGGCAAAGCCCCGGGTTTATATCCTGTGTGCTAGGCATCAATGGTCGTGAAAGTTACCTTTCTGATGCGATCATGATAGGATGCAATGTCTGTACCGTGGCAAAGCAGTTATCATCCTTGGTCTGTCAGTACCAGCTGGCGCTTGCAGGTTTACTGCAACATTCGGCGCTACGGATATTGCGGGTTTCCTCCTACCGTAAACTGACACTGTGATCTTCATGAAAAGATCTTGAAAGCGGCTCTAAACCCCAATTTAAAAAATAAATAAATTAAATAAATAAATAATTGGTCTGTTGTTTGTTTCAGGTTTGATAAGGTCCCCCTCGTGACACCCAATGGTGATGTCCTTGTGAAGGAGCTGTCCTTTGAGGCGAGTTACAATAATGACAAATAAGGTTTTGTCCAAATGCCGTCTCTGTGTTTTGTCTATGACTAAGTACTGTATGTCCAAGATCTGTCCATTCCCTGGTTCCATCTGTGTCTGAGTTCCGTCAATGTTCTGGTTCTGTCCGTATCGGGATTTCTGGGTCAATGCATGTTTCTACCACAAAATGTAGAAGAAATGGTTTAATTCATCTAATTTTATAAACATATTTGCTTTCTTTGTTGTAAATCTGTCAAACTTATCTAAATGAATAGTGCCTTTATTGTAGAATTGTAAACCTAGTTGTAAACTATGATTTGTAATCTGCTATGATCCCTGCTAAATCTAATCATCCATATATTTTCAATAGATTAGTGTCTAAGAGCTTTCGTCATCACATCCAAAATCCAGAAATATCATCCAATCATCAATGTGATTTTTCAGCAAAATTGTTATAGCGATCTTAGCTGAGACCACGTGACTATGATGGAAAGAATAGGGGTGTATAGCAAATTCATTATGTTGTGTACACTTGCATATTAAATGCTATTTCAATTATTATTTTTAACTAAATTTGGGTTATGAATGTATTCATCACATTTGGTGAAAGCAAATCAAATATATTTTTCTAGGTATTAAATCATTACATAAAATCCAGTGTATGCATTTGTAATTGTATGCATTTAGATATCAAGAAATTAATATTAGTCAAATAAGGAAACAATTTAATTTGACTGTAAAATGCAGCTGACATTCTTGAGAAATGGAGTAAATTTCTTTTATTACACTGGATTTCCATATTTAATCAATAAAAATATTAACATTAATTTTGTAAATATTTCTATTGGATGGGTCAATAATAGAAATTATCTAGTTGGTTTATTCAAATGAAAATTCTCATTCTCTTGAAAATCTCTGAACTGAGCGAGTTGCACTAATAAGCTATTTATAGCCATGATTAAGTCTTGCCATGCAAGTCATGACATCTTTATATTGATTGCTGCTCTTGTGGCTATGGCATAGCCACAGCCTATCAGGATCAACACTATGTCCCATTCAGTGCCATTCAGTCATCAGTAGCAGTGATGCGTTGCCATGGCAGCTGGGCATTAAGAAGCATGTCACCATAACCAGATTTGTTTATCTTAGTGCAATGAAGTACAGCTGTGTACCAACTAGCAGGAAATAATAAGAAGTGGAGGTCAAATTTATGCAGAACAATTATATTTCTAATGCTCAGTCATGTAAAGTGGATTTAAATAATTTCAATAAGATTATATATTTATAAAGTTTGTACGATGACATCTTGTTCATTCTTGTAGCACAATATACAAAGGTTGTTTTTTAAAAATTTGTCTTAACTTGTATCCAAGTGTTATTTCCAAAAGGAGCTGTAAACAGAACTTTGTATTCATGTCCAATTTTTTTTTAAATAAAAAATGACAGATGCACCTTGACCTTGTGACTTGTATCCAGGTATACACTTCAATACTAAGGTTGTCATTGTACTGAATAATCCAATCATTCAGTAGATCTGTTTCAGACATTGTGTTAGCTCAATCCTTACAACACATATTATATTGTGTTTACAAAACAACCACCCATCCCCCCTTTGGACAAAGAATGGACTGATCCATAACTGTCAGGTTGTCACTACTCTTGGCTGTAAGATAATGCTGTCAGTGTCAGCTCAGCCTTGTTTACAATAGACTGACCCAATGTGACCCAGAGGAGGGGGCAGGTTGGTCTAGCCTAGCCAACTTGTCCTGGGCATGGCGACAAATCAGAACTGGTTGACCCAGCTTGACCAGAAGTGACCTGTCGATGGCCGAGTTCTGGCCCCTGACAATGTAAACCCTTTCTGAACCTCCCAATCAAGAGGGTTAACCTCTACGGAACCTCCCATCAAGGTTGTGGTGTGTTGTTTGTTGTGGAGGTGGCAACACCTAACCATGCTTATAGATGGGTTTTACTCTTGCCCAGCGAAATGGAGTCAGCAATATTTTTAGCTTCAGCCAGCTGACTGCATAAGTTGGGAGGGGGTGGGGGAGGGGCTTAATAGCCAGATTTTTCCGGAAGGGGCTGGATAGAAGGCAGTCATGCGTTCACAAAGCATGTAGGTTTGTTTGTTTGAATACAGTTGTGTTTGTTATGAACTGGCTGTGACTCAAATATGAATCTGTAGCTTAACTTAGGCTAGGTTGTTGGATGGTAATATATACTATATAGAAATGGAGTTAAACATTTAATTTAATTGCCTATTGTGTATTTAATTTAAAATATGTATATAAATATATAGTATTAGCTCATAATAAATTTAATAACCTTCTTGCGCCTTGAATGGCTGCTTGGGTTGTATACTCCGCAGGGAGTTGAGAAGGAAAAAATAGAGCACACTGATACATTGACCGGGGTAATAATATAGCGTTTTGAGCATGTTTTAGAGCTTGGATTTGGTGCAAGATAAATGTAATGTACACTTCTTTTTTTTTAAATATTTAATTTTTGTAAATAATAATAAAATTTTTTTACATTATCTAAAATCTGCTGAAGAAGTTTTTTAAATTTGTTATTGTGTATATAATAATAATAATTATAATAATAATGTGAACATTTATAATGTGCCAAATCAATGCTCGATGGATCTGTGTGCACTCAGTTCCTTCTGAACTCCCTGGGGAGTATACAACCCAAGCTGTCATTCAAGGTGCTGTAAGGTTATCATTCGCATGTACATTTCTGTTGGGTGAACAGAGGCATATTTCGAACAAAGCCACTTGCCTAAGGTGACACCACAATTTTTTTTATCCTGTAATTCGGTGTGGGGACAGAACTAATCCTAGATACTGTCCAGTTCTCAGTCACCCCTTTCATGCACCAGCCGAGCTCAAACATGCTTCACTTTAACCTGAGCCGTCGGCCGTGCACGGGGGCCATCTGACACCACTGTTTTGTTTTACATAGATTTCTTGTATCTATGGTGTAATGAGTTTAAGCAAAACATTAACTATACAAGCTGTGTCAGGTTCTCCTCCCACCATGAACAGATCACTGTATTATAACTGAAATAACTGAAGTACCATACAAATATTGGGGACAGTCTTTTGCATCTATTAAATGCAATTCTAGTTTGTCTATTATTTTTTTTAAAAGATACTCCCTATTATTTTTTTTAAGTATTGTTATTTTTTCGGTTATTTTTCATTTATGTTGTTATTATTATCATTATTATTATTATCATTATTATTATTATCATTATTATTGTTATTATTATTCCTATTATTATTATAATTGTTATGATATATTAATGGGGCGGGTGGTAGCGTGGTGGTAGAGCAGTTGGACGTCGGAGCCAAAGGTTCCAGGTTCAAATCCCGCTCCGGCGGCCCAGCATCAATGTTCGCGAAAGTTACCTTACCGACGCGATATTGATAGTATGCGATGTCTGTAGAGTGGCAATGCAGTTATCATCCTTGGTCTTGTCAGTACCAGCCGA
>JAUTBT010001564.1:0-10580 GCA_032361225.1 Lepetodrilus schrolli
ATATATATATATATGTGTGTGTGTGTGTGTGTGTGTGTGTGTGTGTGTGTGTGTGTGTGTGTGTGTGTGTGTGTGTGAAAGAGCTAGAATAATACAGTGATTGGTGTGAATATAGTTTTTCGATACAATATATAAGCGTATATATATGAATACCCATAAGATTAATGTATAGTCAGATGAAAACAATCACAGCTAGTTAATTCATCTACTGTGGTTTGTTAAGGTAGGCTGGTCACATCGTATGATAGCAAATGTATGAAATAGATATACTTCAGCTGATCGATGTAGAATTCGAGTCAAAGATTGTAAAATGATTCCATGAAATGCGCTCAGATAGTTTATTCTGATACGGCAGTATATATACTGTAGAGCCATAAATTAATGCGAGATAAAAATGAACGGTACTCTCGCAATAATTGTGGGTCAACATTTTAGACTTGTACATTTAAGCTCGCATTAATTTATGGATCTGCAGTATATTGAAGCTAATTTTGTATAACGTTACATCAATACATCATTTTATGTTTCAGATTAAACTGAACTCGTTCAACTTTTATCTGAAGCTGCCACAACCCCTTCTCCAACAGAGCTATAGAGAATTCCGAACGTCTTCGGTGATATTAATTTTGAGTTAATAATAATACACATTACTTGAAACCGTAATTTCAGAACCTATCGATATATGAAGTCTGCCTTTGAAGAAGACTCCACCAATAGAATGAACTTTTACAAACACATGCAGAACCGTAGCCGACGTAAACTGCCTTACGTTCAGAGAGGTCCTTCCGGTCATACGCATAGCTTCTGGCCGACGTTCCGTGGAGCATTGGCCTGGATGAGGAAGAACCAGGATACGTTTAACACGGCCATAGGGCTACTGGACATCTACCCCAATCTCGTACAGGACACGTGCATGGACGTGTTCTGGGATTTCCTGAAGCCCTTCGTGGTCGACGTGGAAACCGGAAGGACTAGAAAAATATCGGGGCCGACGTTCAACGGCTCTACGGTCAAGTCGAAGAAGAGCTCGGTTGCGAGCTCTGCAAAAGTGGTCCACCCTGTGCCGACGATTTCCGTGACGAACAACGTTGAGGACGACGCGGACGACTTCATCAAAGACTCGGACTTCAACAAAAGAAAGACTAAAGTGTATGTTAGCGGGCAACCGCAATCGGAATATCTGTCGACGCCGTTTTTGAAACTAACTATCGAACTGAAGCGTGAGTACACGGTGCATAGCATTGTCCAAAACGATTGCCATTCGACAAAAGTGTGCGATACTTTAGCAAACTGTGACGTCTTCATATTTCTAATGAGCCAAGAGAGTGTGTCGAACCCTACGAGCTATCGGGACCTTTCCGCTGCGTGGACTATGGATATACCCACCATATACGTAAAACCGCCTGGCTTCCGGTTACCTAGTCCACTTCCGGACGCCGTTCTCATGCACTCATTGGACAGACAGACCAGGTCAACCAATCGGAGGCAGGGCGACGATTTGCTCCCGCATAGCGTCACGCCCTCTATCGGTGGGGACAGGAGACAGAACCGGCACATCGACGCCGTAGCCTTGCCGCAAATCCGTGCCACTTCCGCTCGCGAGTTGAGGTCGGACCGGAAGCATCCGTTAGTTCATCGCGACTCCTGCGATCTCGTCATGTTGCTGATTCAGGGATACCGCGAGGCGTTCGTCTGGGATCCCATTAACCAAGAGCAATCGTTCGACGCGATCAAACTGAAAATCGAGGGTATGCTTACCAAACTGTATTGCAGTTCCGCCACGCCGACGAGCCCGGCGTTGAGCGACGTCTCGCGGCCAATGTTCCTAGATAGCAACATCAAACCAACAAAACCTGAATTTCTCGACGTCCCCACTTTTACAATGTACACCCCATTGAATCAAAGCCTGGGCGACCTCCATTCTCCGAGCGATGACCTGGACGATGATATCAGTATTCACCTACCAACTCTCTCCAAATCCCGAATTGTTCACAGTGTGTCTGATCCCGAGACATTGAAGGGATCAACAGAAAAGGGAACCTTCTACATGGTTTTCAAGGACAGCAATTCTCCCGGAAACGTTGTAAAATGGCCGCCGGATGCGGCAGAAGATGACCTAGAAGACATTTTCTCGGATTCGCCTTTGAGTTTCAGGGATGTTGATTTAACTTTGGAAATGAGGCCAGAATCAGACTTGGACTCTTCCACTAGCGGTTATTAAACAATATTGACCACTACTGGGTTAGTCCAAAGAGCGCAGACTGTTTGAGAGTTCACGAGACAAAATACAGACAGCCACCATATGTGTATTCTGTTTATTGAATGTACGTTACCATTGACAAGCTTTGAAGTGACAATGTAATAATGCTATTTCTTTGAAATGATGATTAAAATATACATGCTATTTCTTATCCTTTGACTTGAGATGCTATATGTTCGGGTTCGAATTCGGGACCTTTGCATGACCCGATGTCCGATGTAAATGTAAATCTCATTTTAAATCAGATAGCTGGTTTCGCATTTCCTATGTTTGCCTATAGTTAAACCTCTGACTAAAAGACTGTCCATGGAATATATACTCAACAATATTAATTAAGGACAAGTGGCCTTTTTGGACATAAATCTAGCTTTCTTGTATTTTAACAATGAATTATTTCTAAACATCTACAAGCTCCAGGTACTCTTCAAGAACTTGCAAACACATTGGAAGAAGAATGGCACCAATATTCGTCAAGCAGAGTTCCGAAACTTGTTAAAATCTTCGCTAAAATATCTGCAGGTCCTTAATTTATTTTGTTGTGTATATATATGAAGGATCGACGAGTAGAATACGATCTGATTTTAATGAACTTGGACATCAATTTAGAAAGGTATACCTACGTAGAGGATTTCAGGATACAGGTACAATTCGCAAAACTGCTCTATTAGGGTATTATTGATAGAGGGCGGTGGGCGTGGTTTTCGTATTAATTACAGTAGGCATACTTCAATAACACACTATCGTCGGTGATATCAATGTCTTCTTTGTTTGAATTGGTGATTAGAGCCGCTATCAAGATTATATCATTCACTGGTAACGGTTTTCAGGTCAAACCTACGACACCAATAGCTCTTAACAAAATTATGAGTATATATACTAATTAATTATTTGAGATCTCTGAGATGCTAGATTGTAACAGGTTCTGCGATTATTAAAATAGAACAGTCCCAAATAATTTGATGATTACCTGTCTGTAGAACATCGGATTGAGAGTTCTGTGATAAAATATATCTCAACCAACGCTTAATATCCCCAATAGGATTTTGCTGCACTGTATTGTTATTGCAGCGGGATATTTCACCGGGATCCGGGAGATAAAGGACGCACACTCGCTTGGCAGATTCACACCAGACTAAATCTGTCTCTCCAGCTTACAGTCGAAGCCCATTTGTATAAATTAACTGCGGCCAGCCCATTATCTTCTATTTCAAGATTACTTAAAAGCCCTGTTATACAATTTTACATCAGCTTGCAGAGTTCCCAGGTTCAGCGCTCGGTCAGTTAAGGCGAATCGTGACAGACAGGTACTTGCTGACCCGTCCATTAATCATAGATTATGTCATTTAGATTTTGCATTCTACTACCTGTGATATCAATGAGGACTTTTCGTGACACTTCACTACATTCTAATCATCGTTCTTTTTTAAAATGTATTATGCATCCACCATTTCATCACACACGAATCTGATAGTATTCCTAAATACCATATATTAATACATACATATCCAAACTGAACGTATTATATAGTCGTAAAAACACGATGGATGTAGGAAAGGTAAATTATCATCGATCGGTTCCACATAAATGCAACCTCTCATAGAATCAGCCCTTGCAATAGCACGTAATTACCGCAGATAGGCCTAGGCGTTTTTGCCATTTTGTTCATCGTAATTCTATAGTCGAGGGAAACATAAACAAAAGGATTTCCATGGCAACTGGCCTTTATTAGTCTGTATAGGCTAAGGCTGGTTGTATATGACTGGGTACAGTCTATTAGTATTAATAATGCGCTAGAGGTTCTCGCTGACTCAGTTTTAGTCGTAGTCATGGTAGTAGTATTAATGATCGTAATGAAAGATGTCTGCGGTCGTCATTGCCATAAAATATGCCCTTTAGCTGACCCGGTTTTAAGAAAAATCAGGATGTGGTATTTGGGGTTGCCAGAATTATTATTTTTAAATAATAGATTCTGGACTGCGGAATGGACTAGAACAATGAACATTATTTTCTAAAAGAAAATGCAACTTTAATTTATCGGATAGTAATTCCATTGGCGATATAAACATCCTCAATTTTACACTAAGGCATTCAATGAAATTTTACAATTCTACTAGAATGTACATGTATAATATCGATGACGCTAGAATTGTCGACCGGGACAATGGTATGTAGATAACTGCAACTGTTGACACCTTCTTTAGTAATCCACAAGACGACTTACTCAGAACACATAATAGGCTAAAGTAAGAACGCGGATATTGTGCATGCGTCCTAATCGCGGTAGTACCAGTGAAATGCAAGTAGATGGTATACTCCAAAATATGTTAGACGATGGTTCTTGTCCCATTGCTTGGCGTTTAGCAATAAAGTGATATGGTTATGATTGGTCGGCTTAGAGTCAGTATGCCATGAGTGGAGTATCCATTTTCTGGCTGCAGCAGGAAATCCCGTACGCTAGCACCAATGGCCGGCGGAAATTCGACCTAACACAAGCATGGCCTTGGCATCAAATTTATTGAATGGGTCAGTGGTCGGTTTTATTTTTACTTAGCTTTAACAACGAAGAATTTCCAAATGTCTATACAGTTTCCAGGTACTCTTCACGGACTTATAGGCGCATTGGAAGAAGAATGGCACCAGACGCCTCAAGAAGAGTTCCGAAACAAAATATGTTCAAGCCCTTAATTTACTTTGTAGAGTATATATACGACACAATATGACTATGGATACAAACACATTAGATGGGACGAAACAATAGACAATTTTTATAAGTGGTACTTCGTCCTAATTGCAATTGACAGACAAGAGGATAATGGCTTGGACTGGACTGTGGCCATAACTAAAGTGGCTAATTATGGCTGGCACGTCAATATTTATGTTACATGATATTTGAGTGAATCTAAGTTGGATCAATCAGTAATACTGACATTAGGCCGAACAAGTATGGGCACAAATGTGTGTATGTGTGTGTGTGTGTGTGAGAGAGATAGAGAGAGAGAGAGAGAGAGAGAGAGAGAGAGAGAGAACGCATATTTATATGGGACATATAGAGAATCTCATGATTAAATGATTAAATCCGAGGCTTTGCCGAGCATTTAATAACTTTCATCGACGAGTGTAGATATATTTTATATCCAAAGACACGAGGGTAAGATTCTATTTATCACCAAATATCATTTAAAAGTCATTAAAGAAGACAAATGCCACATCATAAAGATATTACTGTGAAGTCAAATCTTTATGTTGCTGTGCATTTGCACTGTGACATCATAGCAATACTACGACATCACAATTGTAGCGATGACATCACAATGGTTGAACAATCAAATGATTTTTTGTCCACAGTAGATAACATATGAAAATGAGTAATTCATAACCAATCAGTGATTTCGAAAAGCTTTATCACCTGTAGAATAACATTGTTGTCCTACTGACGTTATCTCCCGTGGGAGCCAGTATTTGGTGATAAATAGTTCTACACTGTATCAGAATATGTAACCCATTTGGACCTTTGACCTATGCAAAAATTATCTTGCCACTATAACAAGGGATTGGCAGCTTTCAAGTACTCATTATATATACAATCAACGTGTTATTTTTCAATCCACTAATAGCTGACCACCTCGTCTTTTGTGACGTCATACTATGTCAGAGTCCGCTAGTACATTTTCATACAAGCTAAAGCCATTACATGCATGCACATGAGAGTGTCATAAATAGGGGATAGTGCTTTACCCCAGTTCCCGACAGTTGTCTATTATAGTGTTTGTGAATGAATTTCGACATTACAATAGTTTCTAAAGTGGTCTTAAAATACTTTGATATTGCGTATCGATATAATTATAAAAATATATTGTGTTAATGCACTATAAGAAAATATTGATATTTATGGCATGGGTTCATTGCACTCCCAACCATGCATTATTATAGACACGCATCAATTTAAACGCATACATGTGCATTACACGCGCGACACACAGACGCATGGACACTTGCCCACATGCACATACACACACACGTACACTGTGACACACACGCACACGCACACACATACATACCACACAGACACGTACACTGTGACACAAACCCACACACACGTCGTGTGCACGCAGATACATATATATATACGCACGCACGCACGCGCACACACACACACACACACGCACACAATCATGTCAGGGCTTTTCCGTATTTTTCTGGATTACTGAATACGAATTTGTTGATTAATTTGTTGTTGTTGTTATTTTTGTATCCTATCCGAACATAATTTTAAACCAGTATTATTATTTTACTGTATTGATACGCCATTCGTTTTAGGAAATCCGAAGAATATATTGTTAGAGAGTAGGGGGATCCCGTGACGTCAGCACTTTGTGTGTACCTATTTTAAGAGTTTGGTCGATCTATCAACTTCATGAAACCATACAAAACAGTAACATTCGACGAAGAGAGTTTTATTAGTTTTAAAGGACTACCAAAAGAGATGAGTAGCTTTTCAAGAGACTCGAAATTCACCGTGACTGCAGGAAGAGATGGATCTCGCTCCTTTGGAGGTAAAATCATAATCAACATGTGCACGAAATCGCCATTTGCAATCTGGAATCTGGAAGTAAATATTCGACAAGACGGGTTTCCCCGAATGTTATATGTGTTTACCTATTTTAAATTAATTTCTTCATAACATCCATTAGTAATTCTTCTCGTATTTCTCTTTTCATCGCTCATATTTACCTGACAAAAGTAAAAGTCTTCACCATTTCAGTGTATTTTTTTTATTTAATTTATTTTTCTGACAGATTTGAACTAAATTTTAGCAACGAAGTTCATTCACTTGACAATATATATATCATCACATTTGTCCAATAATCTATTCACCACTATATTCAGTAATTTCACGTTCCCTCCAGCGTTAATTAGCATATAAGGGTGGCGTCCTTCTGCTTGTGCAGATGCAGGCAAACATGTTTTCGGTCACATAACAAATTGTTGTTCGTAGCATGCAATCAACGTTCATAATCTAAGAAATATTATACTTATCAGTAACAGTTGTCATTTCCCTTTAAAACTGCACAACATTTTACGTCTATTGTAGTATTATTTCTCGACACCAAGAGATTATGTCCAGCATGTAAAAATACTTAACTTCGGCTAGAGTAACGTCGCCTATTTACTGTTACAGTCATGATTTTTTCTTTAAATTGTCTAGATTACAACTCTGATAGTGTCCCCTTTTTGCAGTAGCTCTTTTAGGCATAATCTAAAAACATTTATACAAGCCCAGTAGCTTGTTCTCAACATGTCAACCATATAAGCCCACTAGCTTGTTCACAACATGTCAACAATATAAGCCCACTAACTTGTTCTCAACAAGATAGTTTGCTTATCCTTAGAGCTGGATTGAATCTGTCAACGGATTCATAATAAGAAATGTTTACTCAGTGGAATACAATTCACGCAGATGTTTTTACAGTTGAGAGAAGTTGAGAAGCCCAACTGGGGCCAATGCTAGACTTAACCAATTATGCAACCGGTGATTTATCAGTTGGGTCCATCTGATATCATAGCAACTGATTACCAAATCCCAACACTAGTATTAATTTGACCATATTTCACCATCTTAAATAGAGCTCTTTAATGTTATATTGTGTTTAGCATACTGATAATAGCATTATGTGTAAGCACAAACATGCTGCTTTTTTTGCCATGGCACACTCCCACAGTGATTGATCTCTAGATCAGTAATTGATATATTGTCAAAACTACAGCCCATCAACATGTACGTCAAGCTAAGCATGCAAACAGACTATACTATCGATCCATCCTATTCCTATTTCTTCCACAACCATTGTTTCACAATATACCTGCATACAAAGTTGCTGCAATGATGCCGCATCGATCATGCCTTTTTCACACACTCGTACATATTAAAGGGCAATGATAAACCTCAATGCATTGGGTGTGACGAAGACCTTACGGTCCAGCACGTCTTGCTTGACTGTGTGGACTTTGCAACTCGGGTTTTACTCCTTGCGAAACCTCAAACATCCTTTCACCCAGGTTCTAGGGCATCTCATCCTGTCGTTTACATTGGTCTATATCATAAATTTGAATCTTTCACCATTGCATTCTTAATTCTATTGTATTCACACTATTTGTTCCATTTCACCAATATACTCAATCATGTCCTTCAGTTTTGAGGAAATGTTTTTTGGCATGTTTTTCACCATAGATAAGATAATTCATTAAACAAGCTTCATTAACCCTCTCCATGCTGAAGGCAACTGGAGATGCCCTAAAGGGCTGTACCTGTGCTTAATCCACATGGAGAGGGTTAAACAGATTGGCTTCATAAAATATAGATTAGCTACATAAAACATTGATTCTGCAACATGTTTGCACAATCAACATGTTGCAGGTTTTTTGCTATTATATCTGACAGTTAACAAGTATCATTCCATCGGTGAATAAATACACATGCTGTTTATTTACAGAACATGACAATCGCTGGGCAGGACCCAGGTATGGTCGAGGAAGAGGTTATAAGAAGCAATCGTACAGAAATAGTACGTATTTGGATTCACACTTTCATGTCTGAATTCAAACATATTTATCCATTTTATACATTAGTACCAATATACTGTAAATTGTTAATTCTACCAACATTAAATGTTACCAATTGGCTGATTATCGTCCTATTAACGAAATGGGACTTTAGCGAACTTGTCATCCATAATATCTATTCCCCGTACCTGGACTTGCAGTCTATTCACCAGACCTGGACCCAATTCCCAGCAATCTTATAGGCTCACCCAAAATATGAATAAAATATTTTCTTAACTCTAACCATGTGAGCCAATCAGATTGACGGGTACTGGGTACTGGGTACTGGTCCAGGGAATAGACCCCACCACATATGGGAATTAAAGGATTAGAAATTCCGTAAGGAATACTAGCTTTTAATAAAACTGATGATGAACTGAGCAATTTGTTTAAAACATTGTTTTTAAAGTTTTGTGCTCGCTCATTTCGAGGTTTACGGAATCAACTTTTTCTCACGGTGTATGCTTTTATGTTTTCTTTACATTTTATTATTAAATTATTCTTTTAAATAGTGACAATTACTTTTGTGTGTCATGGATATTATTGTATTATTTTTGTCCAAAGGTCGTGGTTATGATCGCGGAAGAGGGCGCGGACAGTCACATTACAATCCGAGGTCACGGTTTACGGACACAGATGGCGACATTGATATGGACAACGCTGGCGGAAGCAGATCTCGATTGTAGGTCAACTAGTTGTTTTAGCAATGGATGAAATATTCCTGCAGTGACGTAAAACAAAAAGTCATTGTTTTACCAATAAATCCTAAAGACTAACATTTGGTCACGTATGGGTGAAAGATTCCCGCTGTGACATAAAACAAGAAGACTACATAAACAGTCACTCCGAATACTCAATTCATAATTTTGACATTTGAGCTATCTCGTAGGCATGTTTTACACGTCAGGGGGAACATTTGGTCATTGTATTTTTTACATTGCTTGTAAGCTTTATTGTACTGTTGCAGCACTCCATATGGTCGCGGTAGAGGTAGACGTCATGGTGACAACAGTAAGTATAATAATAGTAGTAATAATAATAATAATAATACAGTCGACCTCCATTTACCCGGACGGTTGTGTTCCCAGCAAAATCGTGCGGGTAACTGAATTTATGGATATCTGAATTTGACAAGTGTCTGTCAAGAGTTGCTCCCCTTTTCATGGAAATTAGTAAACAAACACAGATAGATAAAGATAGATTCTCCCTCATATTTTCGCTTAGAAACATTGTGGCGAGCCTTAAATCTACAGCCAACCCTTTGAATAGCCAAAATCAGTGATGTTCAATTGTGTTCAACATTTCTTCATTTACAGAAGCATTTCTGCTGGTTAGATCGCCAAGCCAAAGAGCTTTCTCTAATATTTCGTGTTTAGGAAGTCTGGCTCTTGTTAAATCACCAGAATCATCGGGTATTTCTAGCCACTTACATTTTTCCCTGAGAATGTCGCCTATCGTAGATTTCCCGATGGCGTGGCCAAAGGTTTGCGAGAAATGGCTACTGAGAGCTTCTAAGCTCAATTTTGAATTTGTCTCTTTGTACTGACATAAGTCCTGTTTTTTCACGAGCTGTGACACAGAAACGTTTACACTTAGTGGGCTGAGGCATGACTTGATTAGAAAATTCAAGGCGAAGGGCAGGCTATTTAGCATGGGCATTCTTAACGATGTTAACTCAATTTGAATCCAGTGCAAATGACACTGATTATTTTCAACAGCT
>JAUTBT010001565.1:0-10579 GCA_032361225.1 Lepetodrilus schrolli
TTAAGAAATATCTCCAGTTTTATCACAGAAGGCTTCAAACTATATAAATGAAAACACGTACACAATGAATATGTATTAACTCACTGTACTTATATACCCTGTCATGTTTTGCACGTATTTATTTTCACTTTATAAATGTATGTTATATCTCTTGTACCACCGTGGGTGGTTTTGAGAAAATAAAAAAGTTACCATGAAGGTACATGACTATCCAAACAAGACAATAAAAACCTAATGTCAGATAGTTCCATTTTGGGTTTGTATATTGTCATGCCCGACTGACGGTTGAGTGTAGGCTGCAGTGGTCTTCTTGTGTTGTCTAGACGCTCACACTCTTCATAAAGCTGGAAACCCCTGGAAAATTCACAATTCCTACGGCAGACGTCTAATATCATACCAAGTCCAGTATGTTTAACTCCAGTGATGTGCATCATGAGAGAATGGCATCGCATATGTCTCTTTCCAACTGTATCCAATGGGTCCTGTAACAGCTGCAGGGGAATTACAGCATTGGTCTTCAATCCTGGATCAGAAACACAATAACGCACTTCTTTCTTTACAGACTTCAGTGGCCTCAAGTGTAGCAATCTGGCATTCCCCTTCCCCAGTGACGGTATCCAGTAATTCAGCACTCACACGACGCTCAACTTCGGACACTTCTTCCAGCTCTGGGACTGCATCAGACTCAGTCGTGCATGTTTTCTTTTGTGTCCTTTATTAAATATTGCTCAGTGCTTATAACGAGCCTTTCTGCCAGGCATTATATAATGAAAATAGTACAAATAGTAGAAATCGTGCAAATACGTCTTGCTACGGCAAGAAAGCTAGGATGAATGGCAGTTATGACATTTGAAACTGCAATAGGAAGTGCCATATAAGCTTTCTAAGATGATGTCATAATCCATTGTTTACATGTAGATTGATAACAATGCCAATAACATGACAGTTGTTCCAATAGTATTAGTGTAGCCCATTCACGATTTTGGTGCCATTTCAAGCTTTGATTGTGTTCATGTATGAATAGCAATAAGACGTATATTTCACTATACCGGGTAATATATAACTTTTATGACTTGTATTACTCTTGTCTGTAACTTATTACCCAGTAATTAACTAAATATCAGCAATTTCATCTCTTATTTAAAAATATTATGGAAGTCAGTTTTCGTCACCATTTTCTTTGAAATGATCACTGTTATGCTAATAATTTTAAAACATATTACATTATTAGCCTGTGTTACTATTTTCTAGTCTAGGGGGGGTCGATTAGGAGGAAATATAAATAAGTTGGTCAGCTAGTATGTACTTGTAGCCTTCAGTGGTGTCTGGGAGTGTGGCTGTGAGTCTCGCATTGCTTACATTAAACTCTCGTGCAGCACGTAGTAAATACCATCCAATGTCGTTAATATGGACCTGTGTATGAGTATATGATATTTGACTGTTCTCACATGATATGACCAGATTATGATGAAAGAGTCCCAATATATCTATTGTATTTGTAATAATTGTCATTCTAGTACCTGCTATTTTACTTTTGTTGGTGTAGGAAATGATGTTTCGATTAAGTACATTCATGTTTCTTGCTGTAAAGTGTAAATATATTGTCAAATGTGTGTGTTACTCCTAAGGGCTCATTTCTGTGGAATAATATAAGTTGTTTTCCAATATTTTGTTAAATTGTGTCTGTGATGTGGTCTGGCTCGAGAATGTGAAATATAATTACTGAAAACCAGCACATTTGTTTCTACACCTGTATGGCAGAAAGGTGTATGTATCGGCAATGTGAGGTTAATCAGAACTGTTACGTTTAACACACTTCTGGTATTATACTTAAGTCATGCATACCAATTCTTCTTAATGTCAGGAACCATTCCAAGTACCAGCAATCGGTCATTACATAATATTAACCATTTTAGTATCCACCGAAAGCAATGTTCGCAAATTAATCACAACAAAAAGAAAGTTAGGTGTCCTGTTCTAGAATCCTAAATAAATCCTAGCAGGATCCTGGCAGGACACGTTCACCTCCTGGTTTAATTTTGAGTGTCCACGTTATGTGCCCTGGCACGGATACATAACGATTTTCTTTAGCTGTGAATATTATATTTAACACTTCATTTATTTACGAAAGAGATAATCTGAAGAACACAATCCTATGTCTAGTAGCACGAAAACATGACACGCCATACCAATCAATATACCCTTGCTAAAATGCAAGGGTATATTTTCATCCAATGTGCATGTAAAACTATTATTAATAATAAATCATATAGACTAAATGATTGTCAATATTGTATGTGTATAGTCTATAGTCTGTATAACTGGACACTACACGATCTGTTTGTTTGAGAACAGATCTAGACTTGAGGTGCTTCGTGTGTAAAACATCCTAAGGCATCATGTAGTAGAGCAAAGTGGAAGAAATGACGTTCACAGATAACAAATACTGATAAATAGAGAACGATAATACGAGCCCTATTTGTACTCGTCCCATCGCCAATACAAAACTCAAATAATGTAAAGATCTTCGATAACAAGTCCTTCAAATAGTTTCCAAGAAACGAATCTAACGCATATCTACACGTCGCAGACGGACTATTACATTTCAACTGTTTTCACTAACTCCATTTACTAAATCGTTTTCAGTTCTGATAATGAACATTTAGAAAAAGATACAAGGTTTAATCAAATACAGAACTAATATATATGCTTCATCTAATTTTAAAACGCTTATGCTTGGTACAAATAGAAATGATAGTATTCATCTATAAATGTATGTGGCACGTGATATACAGTCCTCATAGTAACTATATAATCTGGACAGAAGATCATACACATGGTTTCTATTCATGATAACAAAGTAAAAAGAGAACAGAGAAAATTGAGAGTCTAATGACAGAAAAAGTATATAGTTTTTTGTTCACACCTTCAGATATGCTGCCTGTGTTATCTCATAACCAAACACGCGATATATTCCTGAAAGAAGTTGCGTTTCTTGAATTTCAAATTTGTATCTCTTGGGTATCCCTCACCTATTGTGTGAGCTTGTCACGTATGAGCTCGCCTCTAAGGTATCGATATTTATCACTCAAGACTACAATACTGTACATTTGACATGGAGTTTCATTCGGCAATCTTCTGCTTCGCTTCGCTCCAATATACCAGTTCCGTGAGTAAAGTGCATAAGATGACTGGGTTCCATCTACTGAGAGACTTCAGACCTCTAGTTTTACCACGTCTATATGTTTTACACCTTTATCATCAGAGAACTTATTATTGTAGCGTAAACTACCAATACCTCGGAGAGTGGAGACTTTAAAGTGGCGAATGAACATCACACATGTCAAACTATTCCAAATAGAATACACATATATTATATCTCCTTCATCCAACGGTAGACATCGTTAACACAATTATTTATGAACTTTTTATTCAGTCGTCGTAAAACATCACACAGTTCATATATCTGTAAACCAAATCACATGGGACGAATTTATTCTGTAGGGGCGAATATATGTAATGTTTCCACCTACAGGAAAGTGGAGTTGCATTCCATATACTCCGGGGGCGTATTTCTACAAGTATAACATATTGATAGCACATACACACAGTAAAACGTGTACTCTATGTCTATTTCGTTGTATCAATCAACTAATATTTATACTCAAATCGCTACTTGAAACGAAAACTATAGAACATTATTTGTAGTAAACTTGAGATGAGCTTTTTATGCTTGATACGAAAAGCAATAAAGATTTGCTGAGTATGTATTTGATAGAACTGAAATATCATTTGCTGTATCGAGATGTTTTGTAGGTATGGACAGCTAGCGGTTTTTGAGACCAAAGGAATCTCTGTTGGTTGTAGGACGTTAGGTATGAGATTGGGGGGTAAGATGACGCCATATGACTTAATGGCTTGTATACGGGTTACTATGCATAGCGCTTTACTTCGGTTCTATATTTAGCAGACAGCCACGTACAGGTTTGATGAGATAGGATTCTAGAAAATGGGGAATTTCTGTATCTTTGACAGCTTGACAGTGATCTCGATTCCTATTCCTGTTAACATAATGTTTATATACTGGTACGATATTCTAGCCAGCGTATTTCTAGTTATTATGCTAGAACTTTGGGAGCATCATTGGATATCAAATGGCGTATTTAACCAATTAATCTATACTGGTAATGACAAAAAAAATCAGGCAAAGAAATCTCTCACCTTAGAGGATTGAATTCATTAACACTGAGTGCAGTTGACTCCCACATACAAGATATTACTTTCCGGACGAAATGTTCCACAGGAAGTTAATGCATTTGAAGACATTAACGCTGTGTATTGGGAACCTATAGTTGTGTAACACGGTAAGGTACCATACACGATCAAACTTTTCAATCATCTAGCATTTCCAACGAGGCTGTAGATCGACATTTCAAACAAGGCATGCTATTGACATTTCCGGAGGGATCCGCCAGTCCAGCCTCTACAAATCTCATTGACTTTATGCGCCGTCTAATCAACTTAGACTTCTACTGGCATGTGTGTAATTGTCCAGATTTTTTCACGTGAATTGAACAGCCTATAACGGTATAACCCCTTCACTTTCATCAATATGCAATCCGAGTAACAATGGACCAGCAATCGAATGATAAGATCAACTTAGTCCAGATTGTCAGTAGGCAGGAGTCTAGACACAGAATGCTGCCCATAGTCCTATATAACCACAGGGGAGAACCGCATGCGGATAACTGCAGTTACCAACATTCAAAGTGACCGATGTGAATTCTCAGGTTTAACGGTTATTTATAAATTTCTATTTAACGAAACTCATAGTATATAAAAGAAAATATGCATTTTTGAATCGTACAGTTTAAAAAAAATAAGCATTTGGGAATGAGCTATCGTGCATCGAAAATCGCGTGTAATGCGGGTAATAGTCTGTGTCACACCCTGTTCTCACCAAAATACTCCTATTCAAAATTTCCCCTAGATCAGTTAAGCAAGTCTAGATTACTGGAGATTTACTTTAACCCTCTGAGAGTATGGATAGTCTATGCGGGTAACTGAAAGTGTCAATATCATGAGGATGCGGGTATCTGTTATGATAAGATGAGGGTAACAGGTAGATGCAGAATGCTGTTAAATTTACAAGTATGTTCTCTATGGAACAAAATTAAATAATGTTTGATTACTGTCCGATGTTGCTTAACTTTGGTGATCAGATGAGAACCGGTGTGATCAATGTGGTATTGCTCTTGACGATAAATAGTAGAACAATATGCGTGTGTATAGTTGAAATGCATCAATTGTCAATTTCATCGCCATCTTGGATGCGAGTAACTGTAAATACCAGCATGCGGTTCCCCGCGGTGATATCGTGACGTACAACACCAGATCCCAACACGTCGACGACGTAAGATTTAATGAAAATTAATCCCAATTAATTGTATCCAATGATTGGTACACCTGTACTAATTTCTACTACGCAATGAAATGTAATGACAGTGTGAATTTTTTTAACGAACGGACATCTCTCTCGACATGTACACTTTGGTTGTCTGATTTGAGAAAAAGAAATGACCAAGCAGCAAGGAAACCTAATAGCATAATTACATCAGCACACCCCCTGGCGGCAGAGTTGTCTTCTCAAAGGATGGAACTGGGGAATGTTTTTAGCCGACCTTTCACTTGACCTAGATGACGTCATTCGGTTGGAGTTACGGTTACCTTAGATTTACGCCGATTCAGCGATTGGTACAGGAGAACCAGTTCAGATAAAATCAACTTGACATGTCAATACATATGAATCATTCACAGATGTATTATAATAATCGCGCATTAAAGAGACCAACTCTCATACACGAGTCATGATTGGTGCTGATGATTATGACGATGATGATTATGACGATGTTGATTATGACGATGTTGATTATGACGATGATGATTATGACGATGATGATTATGACGATGTTGATTATGACGATGTTGATTATGACGAAGATGATTATGACGATGTTGATTATGACGAAGATGATTATGACGATGTTGATTATGACGAAGATGATTATGATAATAATAGTGATTATTTTCCAGTGCAAATTGCTGGCATTACAGGTATTAGAGTCGGATTCATTGACAATGGTGATGTTGGTAACGATACTACTAATACAACAACTAATAATAACAATTACTATCTTAGAGGTATTAGAGTAGGATGCATTTGGTAATGGTGATCACAATACTACTAATAAAATAAATAATAATAACAATACTACAAATAATACAAATAATAATAATGAAACAAATAATAATAATAATAATAATAACACTAAAAATAACAACTACAATTGCTATATTCCTGATAAGACGGATGGCTCAATATTACACGCACAGTCAGAAATGTACCTGTGCTGGACTCGCTATCGTTCCCACAAACACAGACCACGCGTGTCTTAAACTGGACTCGCTATCGTTCCCACAAACACAGACCTCGCGTGTCCTACACTGGACTCGCTATCGTTCCCACAAAAACAGACCACACGTGTCTAACACTGGACTCGCTATCGTTCCCACAAACACAGACCTCGCGTGTCCTACACTGGACTCGCTATCGTTCCCACAAACACAGTCCACACGTATCTTACACTGGACTTGCTATCGTTCCCACAAACACAGACCTCGCGTGTCTTACACTGGACTCGCTATCGTTCCCACAAACACAGTCCACATGTATCTTACACTGGACTTGCTATCGTTCCCACAAACACAGTCCACATGTGTCTTACACTAGACTCGCTATCGTTCCCACAAACACAGACCACACGTGTCTTACACTGCAGACGTGGTTTCGCCAGGCTTCGAATCGAATCAAAATGTCGGACCTCGTGTTGAGAACGGAACTATAAGGTCGTCCAAACTGCATTACTTTTGGTGCACACGATCGTCCACAGAAAAATTTCAGATTAATAGCCCATGGTAAATGTCTTGCTGTGTGACATGAAAACGTAGACGTATTAAACTAGTAGAAGGATCTTACATACATAATTGACAGATACTTGCAATTCCCTGAGGCTTCTGCCTTTGAAGTGAACAGTTGCCCTCGTTAGACACAGCAGCAAACAGTTCATTGACATATGTAATCACGTTCCCTGCATCTTGATGTTCGTTAGCATCAGACTCAAATAGGCCATCTGAAGAAATGAAACAGATGTATGTGTTTGTTCATTTCCGGGTGATAAAATTTTCATGGACTTCTGCTATGATAAATCATTCTACTGAGGTGAGCTGTCGACATAAACTGTACACCTTGTCTAACTAGTGTCAGATATAACAGTACACCTTGTCTAACTAGTGTCAGATATAACAGTGTTAACTGTACACCTTGTCTAAGTAATGTCTGATATAACAGTGTTAACTGTACACCTTGTCTAACTAGTGTCAGATATAACAGTGTTAACTGCACACCTTGTCTAACTAGTGTCAGATAAAACAGTGTTAACATCCTTCATCGGGTCAGGCGACCATCATACATATGAAACACTCAGTGGGATATTTGATCTCTGCCACCAGTAGCTCTCTGAGAAGAGGTCATCTGTTAAAATCCCTTACATCGGCGCCCGTCCTGGATACACACACTCGGCGAGAGTTCCCCGCGACGAGATCAGGTGACTGACATTTTAGCTCATGATATTAGATGTTAATGGCGAATGACGATTACCACTGACATAAAGGAGACTAAAAGAGATGTTGCGTTTATCGAGATTCACCCTATACTGATGTTACAGCGTAATATATACGCGAATTACCACACTGCTGCACCTGAGGGGCATATACGGAAAGTTATTGTATATGACAGATGAATTTACAAATATCCTAATTAAGGGATAAATTACGGTCTATCCATATAGTACAGTATATTGAACTACAGTTTTGCACTGAGCCATTATAGTTGTACTCGAGTACTGTAGTGTTATAATACTTCAGGGCAAAGCTGTACTTTAATACAATGTATATATACAGGCGTAGACCGTACTCTATTTCCATTATAACATTGCACATACAAGTTGAAAAATTACACTTATATTGAATAAGCGTTAACCGTCCGTTTATTAATAACTATCAACTCTCCATATCTGGCCGATGTAGAACGTAGACACCCTCTTTCTAGTTACTAACGAAGGACGGTAAACATAAGATAAATGACGTCCATGACACTGTGACAAGTGTATACTTTATACTGTACTAAAGTACAGGCGGCGCCTTTGATCTCTCACGCTGCTTTGTTAGACTCTACAATACATTAATAATTTAATTATTATACGTGGTTTTTTACCAATGATCCTATAATTCTGATAGCGACCGCCCAATGTGTTGTAGGTAGATGTATATACCAATCAAAAAGTATGCTATCAAATGTGTGCGTGCATACTCACTCACGTGTAATGACAGCAATGTAATTATGAATATACACTCAAGCGGAGCTCTCTGATTGGCTGACCTTTTAATTTGTATTCATCATGACACGGCGGATGAAAACGGAGCAAAGTGATTCGCATTACGCAGAGGCTGTGACGGATGTGAAGTAGTCAATAACGGGGGTTTCAGAGGACGCTACGAGGTGGAATAACGCCGCGGATGTTACACGGCGTCCTCCCTTGTTCTAAAGTCAGTTGTCTCCCCTCCATACATCGAGATTAATCTCGCACAAGTGGGTAGTTCTGTACATAACGTGAAGTTGAATTACAGCAATCTGCTCCGCTAAATGAATTACGACACCCGATAAATGGCCGCCCCACTGGAAAACAAATTACAGATTACTTCTATCACGGTTCAGTATCACCAGAGCCCCGCCATAACACTCAGCTGGATCGGCGTGAAACAATTTCCTTTCCTCAGTATATATCTGCACATCCATTGCCGTCAGCGGAGAGAGATTGCCGAGACATTACATCCTGTCACGTGACAATCCTAAACCACTTCATTGGCAGACGTGAATCAATTGATCACATTTCATTGCTGATTTGAAGTTAATTACTATGAATTACATCCAGGTATTTCGTGATCTCTCAAAGGAAAGTTTTACCATTTATGACTGATGCTATACAGTAGGACAAAGAGTACCTTTTGTGTTGTATTCGTTTCCTGATTCATGAACTAAGGTTCTATGAAACACTCTACATCCACGTCGTACTCGTTGTAAACTACACGTACTTGCCTTAATCGTAAACGGCCGAGAATCTTAACTAAAATAAATCCATGCTTCCTTTGTTGTTGTCCGTGTATTAACCAACTAAAATGTTAGTTAAAGCAATGTTAAGTGTAGGTATCTGTATGGAGATTACTTTTCTCTCGTTATATTAAAGGCATGCAATCACGTTTGTTTACATATTTCATGGTTAAATTTCGAAGATATAATTAAAATATACTTTTAACGATGTTACCATTACACTTTACCATCAAACTGAACATCGACAGTTTTGTGGTTGATCTGTGTATTTTTTTACGCGTTAAGCAAATAGCAGTTCGATTATTACAAACAACAAAACAAAAAGACATGTTTATTTAAATCGATTTTTAGATATTTCAATATTGTTGTTCAACATTTGCACCGATGAATGGCATTTTTTAATCGTCATTCGAGACTTGCGTAATCCAACATGCAGTAGCACACTTCAGCACAGTATTCACTTTCTTTAATCCTGTTATTCGTTTTGCTATACGATTCTTGATGTATTCAATACTCTACACATGAATTAGATCCAACTTCAAATTGGCCACAGTTAATTTGCGATGCTCGTTGCCTCTGCACAACGCAAAATGGAAATCCAAGTAAGTAGACACGTATATCAAGCAACACTGCCAACACTTTTGGGGATTCAAACTCGTATCCGATAGAGGGTTCCTTGGATACTCGCACATTTGCAACAACAAGGTATAGTACACATTCATATTCAATCTCCGCAAATAGCAAAACACTGCATTTCCTTCCTGGTTGCTGGTTGGTAAACGGTTGAACATTTTTCACACATTTGATATAACATTAATTCAAATCTTCACTAGATTTGAAATTATTTCTTGCAATGGTTGGTCAGATTGTTTGAAGACATGTTACCTGTCCAGACTTTGCCACACAACTAAATCACTGACCCAGCAACGTGGACGCAGGTATTTATGCTGCACGTGCATTCTAGTACTGATGCGCAATGACGAGCTTCTTCTTTTTAGTATTATTATATCATTTCATCATTTAATCATTTACGTCATTAAATATTATAAACTATTGTTTTAACATAATAGCAAAACAATAAATAAATAACTGGAATGATAGTTACTATCATAATGTTAAATTCAGTTAATATTCTTTACAATTCATTATTCAAAAGTACATATTTTCATATTTTGTGCGCGTCCCTGCGTCACAAACTTTGACACCCAGGTCACACACCACACCAGGTCACACACCTGGGTCTAAGCTCGTCCCACTACCGGGTTTAATAATGAGCTGTTGAGAGTTCTTCCTGTGGTGGCCATTGTTTCTGTATTTACGATTTAATTTTAAATGACATTATCAGTGAAGAAT
>JAUTBT010001566.1:0-10579 GCA_032361225.1 Lepetodrilus schrolli
CAATATCAACCATTTATTTGTTCAAATATATGTTTTCAAATTTTCCTGGCCATGTCCACCTATTCATGGAATCGCCCCTATGTTGATCAGATGATCATGATACAATAATTATATGACAGTACTCATGATGGTACCCTCATGATCATGATACTATACTGGATCAATACATGAACGTAATGTTGTCAAAGCTAATGCTCCTAACGACTTGGTTCTTACGTTAAACTATGGAAAAGACAAAACTATTGTTTGTTTTCAATATTTTCGGACATTTTGGATGTGGCGCCATAACTTCATTTCCAAACGATAAATGACACCACATTAATCCTCACGTACAAATAAATTCACAACAACATGAATTATAATATTGTGGGACTGTCTTAATCTATAGCTATGAATAACTGAATGGACAACTAATTTCAATGTACATTAGAATATTCAAAATGACATTCTAAAATATTCATCGAGGGGTATGAATGTTCAACTTCCGGTAAAATGGCGGCGCCCATGTAGTTAGTTTGTAAACAAATGATCATAAGTAAATCTGTAACAGGGTATTGAAAACGATTATCAATGGCATCAAATGATAAACCAACTGATGTAGATTCATCGAGAAGAACAGCACTAACTTCTCACAAACACAAAAAGTCAAAACATAAACATGATCATGATAGGGGAGATAGACATGATAAACACAGACACGAGAAATATAAACATGATAAACACGGACACGAGAAATATGATATTGATCATGTTGATGATGACAACTCTTTGAAAGAGGAAAACCAAGATTACTCGTCACAACGTCACAGATCTAAACGTTCTTATTCTAAAAATGAGAACCGAGATGACATTTTACATCATAATGCTAGTAAGAAACATGGTCATGATAGGAAAGATTATTTGCATTCAAATAAACATCGAGTTGACGTTGATGAAGATGAACTTCCAAACAAATCTGATGAACAATGCAAAGCACGGACACATTCACATCACCACACACATGAAAAACAGCAAAGTGATTCCGATTCGGACATTGATGATTGTGATTACAACTTTAACTTCTCTGATTACAAGTCTTCTCTCAATAGAATATTTTTTAGAGAACAAGATTTAATAAAACGGTATGTTCATCGTGTTGGTAGTTGATATAATGTAGGATGCTCATGCATTATATTCATGATATTATTATTATAGATTAGTACGTAAATAATACAAACTTTTAGAAAATTTTGTCGAAAACAATTATTATCATTATGATCATTGATAATGATCATGTATTTCTGTGATTGAATGTTATTCCTTGGAATACTAGTATGCAATAAATGATCATGGTTATATGTAAAAATTACAGTGTTCCAATTTAAAGGGTGGCATGGGGTCTTATGAAAATCTGTAATGTTTAACGTATCTGTGGGACCCACTGCAAATTACAGATTTGACCACCATTAACATTGAGCCTATGGAGAGTGACCACCTTATTATTTTCTTGATTTCTAACAATGAAATACAATTGACATGTAACAATTAGTTATGCATTCACCTGTTCACTTCATCTTCCAATGATCAGAGGAACTCAGGGCTATGATGACTTTTGGGCTTTCCTCGTCAAATATCAAGAATTCCAAAGAAAGAAGGCGGCGAAACAGCAAGGTATTCTGGAGTATGGTTGCTTTTTAAAACGGGGATAATATGCAAATAGAAGTGCAGTGGTCAGATGGTAGACCAGCACCAAATATCCTGAGTTCGTACCCACCCTTGCAGACTCGATATCAATGTTTCGACTCAATCATAATCATAATCATAATAATAATAATAATAATAAGACTACTTGTAATGCATTGGACTCCACTGATATGCTCAATGTGCAGACATAACTAAATGGGTTTTTGCACAGCGTTTAGAGATAGCATGCACTGCCTGTACTTGTAGCAGTGCTGTTACCATCCTTGGTTTGTCAGTACCAGCAGGTGCTCACGGATTTGCAACTCTCGTAATGTTAAATGATGTAAACTGACAAGCCATACCTATGTAGTGAATTATTTGAGCATGATCAGATGATGAGTGAACTCATTTTAAACTCAAACTGTCCCCCAAAACACCTATGTAATGCACATTGTAACCTCAGTCTCATGACATCACGGGTCACGTGCACTGAGCTAATATAACTCTCTGTGTCCACTGGTAGATTAACCCTCTCCATGCTGAGGGCAACCGGAGATGTCCTGACAAGTAGTGCCTGGGCTTAGTCCAGCAGGGAGAGGGTTAAACATTATTATGCCTGATCATGCTGACCAAAGTACCTTTCACTGACTATTCACTGTTGATATTTTAAAACAGGAAAATCATCTAAACTTTCCCGAAGAGATGACAGTGAAGTTGGCAAACTTGGTCTTCCTCGACGATATGACGGCAGATATCGCATCAACATGTCCCTGGTCAGCAAGGATGTGGAACAGTTCCTGAAGAGAGGACGTCTAGTTGGTCAGTAGTGTCCACAAATATTATCTAGTTGCCATGGTTACTGTATGCCTCATCTATGTACTCATGTTACTATGGCTACTGTTTTACCTACCCAGTAAATATCATAATCTATCAGTATACTGTTTGCTGTAATCCCAGTGATCTTGGCGACTGATTTGGTCTGTCAGTACCAGCTGATGCTCACAGGTTTACTGTAACGTTCAGTGCTATGGATGTTATGGGTTTCCCCCTGCCATAAACTGACAAGCCGTGATATAAGTTAAAGAATCTTGAAAGCAACTCTAAACCACAATTTAAAAAAAATAAAATAAAAATATCAAGATCTAATTAATATTGGCCTACCCACAGTTATCAGGAAATGTTGCATTTACAGATACGTACACAATCAAGAACATTACATTTTTTTAGTGCAAGAGGAAATATTTCCAAATTCCTCATGACTGTAATTGTTATAGACTACGATGTAAGTTCGGAACTGACACGGAAGAGGGTGAGACAGTTCCGTGGAATTCTTCTCCACTACCTGGACTTCCAACAGAAACAAAAGGTGAGAGACGAATACAGCAAATTAATTAAAAATAAATAAATCAAATTTAGTTGCTCCTGATCAGTATATTCCTGTTGTGTTACCATTATGTTGCTGTCAGTATATTCAGTAGGGAGATGTGTCGAGTACTTTCTGCTTTAGCTGTCCAATGTTATCTGCAACTACATTCATTTGGTGGAGATGTGCAGATAGTAGTAGAGCAATGGTAGAACGTTGGGACTTCGGTACCAAAGGGTCCAGGTTCAAATCCTGTCCTGAGAGCTCGGCATCAATGTTCACGAAAGTTACCTTTCTGACAGTAGCATATAGTGGTAACATGATAGACTGTGGTGGTAACACAATAGAGTGTGGTGGTAACACAATAGACTGTGGTAGTAACACGATAGACTGTTGTGGTAACATGATAGAGTGTGATGGTAACATGATAGGTGGTAACATGATAGAGTGTGGTGGTAACATGATAGACTGTGGTGGTAACACGATAGACTGTTGTGGTAACACGATAGAGTGTGATGGTAACATGATAGGTGGTAACACGATAGAGTGTGGCGGTAACATGATAGAGAGTGACCGTAACATGATAGAGTGTGATGGTAACATGATAGAGTGTGATGGTAACATGATAGAGTGTGGTGGTAACATGATAGAGTGTGATGGTAACATGATAGACTGTGGAGTCAAAGGTCCTGAGTTTGAACCCATCACTGGGAACCAGGCATCTATTAACCACATAAGTTACTTGTCTGATGGAGGAATGATCAGATGATGAATGCAGTTTCTAAACTCTTGTAAGGCAGACATCATCCTTGGGTTCCTCAGTACCAGCCTGTTTTCACAAGTTTTACTACACTTTTGTGGTACAAGACTGTACGATTGTTGCAGTTGTTTTCCTAATGCAAACTGACAATCCAGTAGTGAAATTATCCTGACAAATAGATCTAAATCCTGACTAGAAAACCCCCAGCAATTGAATAAATAAGAAAATTAATTTCATGTGGTGCTTATCATGTCATTAATATTGACCTTGGCATTGCTTGTGCCCATTCAGTTCAACAAGCTGAAGAAGATCCGCACAGACCAGGAGAACCTGCCGATCTTCCAGTACAAGACCATGATCTGCGGCATGTTGAAGCGTCACCAGATCGTGGTCATAGCAGGAGACACAGGATGTGGAAAGTCCACTCAGGTACGTATGTCCAAGGGGACTTTCCTTTCAACAGTACTGGCTGTTTGTCTGGCCATCCTGTCCGTCCTGTCTGTACTCGAACTGTGTGAAAAGAACGGTCCGAACACGTCTTGCGGAAGCAAGATGGCGGCAAAGAATGCCCCTAGATGCGTGACGTCACTGTACTATCCCTGTTCTGTCTGCACCACTTCCATCGTGAGAGCAGACTGCACATGTTACAAACAGTGTGCGGTTTCGTTCCTTTGACAAAACAGTGTTGTCCGGTTTCCAGAGTACAATGTATGTAGACTCATCTGAGGCATGGCTCAATGTTCCAGGTCCCTCAGTATCTTCTGGAGGCAGGCTTTGAGAACATTTCCTGCACACAGCCCAGACGAATTGCCTGCATCTCGCTGTCCAAGCGAGTCGCTTACGAGACTCTCAACGAGTATGGTTCATCTGTCGCTTATCAGGTATACACAATAAACATGCATTCTTTGGTACATACAGTATGATCATTATCAAATATACGTTCAATACGAATATCAGGTAGATTCAATGAAAGTGTCAAATAGTACAATATGAGCATTATCAGATACATTCAATAGTACCATATTATCAGATACATACAATAGTACCATATTATCAGATACATACAATAGTACCATATCAGATACATTCAATAGTACCATATCAGATACATACAATAGTACCATTTTATCAGATACATACAATAGTACCATATTATCAGATACATACAATAGTACTATATTATCAGATACATACAATAGTACCATATTATCAGATACATACAATAGTACCATTTTATCAGATACATTCAATACATACAATACACGTATCAGATACATGTGTTTGACTTTTTGTTACATTGTTTCAGGTTCGATTTGAGAAGAGTAAAACAAGTGCTACAAAAATTCTCTTCCTGACAGAAGGTATGGCTATTTAGATATGAATTCTTGAATGTTGTATAAAATTTCATAAATTAATTTGCATAACAGCTGTCTTGTCATCATGGTAACCTTGAACGTTGTATGAAATGACTGTTGTAAGCAATGAGCATATCTGTAGAGAATTTAGTGAATGCTTTGTGGAATATACAATAGTATTGTATCTGTTTCCAGGGTTGCTTCTGAGGCAGATGTCATCCGATCCATACCTTAAACAGTACAATGTCATTGTCATTGATGAGGTAATGTCAAAAGTTGCCAATCCAAATATATTTAAGACACATTTCATATTTGAAGCAGACACTAGTTTAACAGTCCACTATAACAAACACAAAACCACCAGGAACTATTATTTTAGCTTGAACTGGGATTTAGATCCACTTGAATGTTTTATTGAAAAAACAAACAAAAACAAACAAAAACAAACAAAAAAAAACAAAAAAAAACAAAAAAAACAAGCCATGATATAAGTGAGAGCAGTTCTTAACCCCAATTTAAAAAGTAAAATTTTAAGTTTAAATATCTCAAGTCGTGGTTTGTCAGTTTGCACAACTTTATCACAACTAGCAAGGTCCTATACTCGTCGACACTACCATCTGTGGTGCTTTCAGGTCCACGAGCGTCACATCTTCACAGACTTTCTGCTGGGAGTTCTCAAGTGTATGCTGAAGCAGAGAGATGACCTGAAGCTTGTCCTCATGTCCGCCACCATCAACATCGACCTCTTCAGCGGCTACTTCGACAACGCGCCTGTCATCAGAGTGAGCTATGTGCTAAGCAGCAATGCATTTTTGTTGTTGTCGCGTATGGGTGAAAGATTCCCGCTGCTACGTAAACTCATTCACATCTGTGTTGATCAATGAGTTTGGTAAATGGCATGAATCTGTAGATTGTGATTCTTCTTAAAGGGAGATAACTTGTTATTCTCCTTTAAGGGAGATAACTCTGATGGTATGTGGATCAAACCACCACATGAAAGTGAGATTTGTAAGTTAATTGGGTCCTTGTTTTGCACACAGAAAGTTACCTCTTTCAGACAGGCAGGATACGATACAATGTCTGCACTGAAATTTGTGCACATGGGTGAAAGATTCCTGTTGCGATGTTAAGGAACAAATCACTCACTGCAGTTATCCTTGGTTCGTACGTATTACTAGCTGATGCACACAGGTTTGCTGTAACACTCAGGGCTACATGGGTTGCAGGCTTACTCTTGACAAGCTATGAGTGAAATGATCTTGTAAGTGGCTTGATTGATTTCTTGTCATTCTTCAGGTTCCAGGTCGTCTGTTTCCTATTGAGCTTCTGTACCAGCCGATAAAGCGAGATGAGATGACCAGTCGATCCGAAAAGCTTGACCCGTCTCCTTATCTCCGAGTTATGCAAACCATTGATCACAGGGTATGAGTGTCTAGACGGTTATCAGAGACTAGAAAGATTGATTTTTGTGAGCTTTTGTCTCCGTGATGTTAAAACTTGATATGTAAGTAATATGCAGTGAGCAAAATTCCACTGCAACATAAAACAGTAGCAGTATCAGTGAGAACATTATGTTTGTTTGTTTATTTATATATTTTTAATGTTGTATTTAAGATATTACATTATGAAATTTCTCTATTATGCATGGACATTAGTGTTAGGGGTGGGTGGTAGCACAATGGTAAAACGTTGGACTTTGGAGCCAAAGGCTCTGGGTTCAAATCCCATCCCGGGATCCTGCGAAAGTTGCAATCATGATAGAATGCACTGTGTACCGTGGCAATGCAGTTATCATCCTTGGTCTTCATAGGTTTACTGCAACATTCATTTTTAAAAGGGGGATTGCATTCTTTCACTTATTTCACGACTTGTGAGTTTAGGGCAGGAGGAAACCCGCAACATCCATAGCGCTGAATATTGCAGTAAATCTGCATTCACTGCCTGGCCTTGCAATATCACATCTCTCTAACACAGTACCCTGCCAAGGAGCGTGGAGACCTGCTGATATTCCTCAGTGGAATGACGGAGATAATGACGATCGTGGAAGCTGCCAAGCAGTACTCACAGCAGACCAAGCGATGGATAGTTCTCCCACTGCACAGTGCCCTGTCAATACAGGAGCAGGATAAAGTGAGTCAGTCCATCATAATGTGGGCTGGCTGTATTACATCTGTCTCTTTAGTTTTAAAGGTGTTCTGCCTGCCTTCATCACGTATTGGTGAAAGATTCCAGCTGTGACGTAAAACAATAATTCACTCACTCAGTTCTGCCTGCATAATCTTGATGATTTACTGTTTGTAACTTGAGTGATAAGGATATTTCGTTAAGTTTGCGAAGATATTTAAACTGATTATTCAAGAAAAGGACTAAATGTATGCAGCATAAAGCCAGCATAATCACTAGCTTGCAATAATTACGCTCAGTTATCTCCCTTTTCAACATGTTCCTTACGAAGATCAGCATCTTTGCCATAATATTACTTGAGCTTCATGAAAAATTATGCATGATTGCCTCCTCACAATTATTACAGTTCACTGCTGTCTTACCATGTGCACTTGTTTCTCACTAGATATTTGACATTGCCCCAGAAGGAGTGCGAAAGTGTATTGTGTCGACAAACATTGCCGAAACATCTGTCACTATTGATGGCGTGCGCTTTATTGTGGATTCTGGAAAGGTAATCAGCTATTAACCCCAAATGTGATTAAACCTATGGCTGGGGGGGAAGTGAACAATAGTATTTGCTAGTATCTGAGTATATTTACCAGTGAATGTAGCGCGTGTAAAGTGAATGGAGGTGCAATGATTTTCTGTTCAATTATACTACTGCACAGCACATAAAACCTGCTGAACAATTCATCACTTTTTAATATAATTGTCATACAAATTTCTGTTTCCAATATTAAATGATACTCGCCCTGATTAGCAAGTTTTGAAAGCATCGCATGACTAACTGTTTCAAATATTCAAATATCAGGTCAAGGAGATGAACTTTGACCCCAAGTATAAGATGCGGCGTCTCCAGGAGTTCTGGATTAGCCGTGCCAGTGCAGAGCAGAGGAAGGGAAGAGCAGGTACGTGTCACGTGTATATCCGTTACCCATGTTACCATCCTTGCTGTAATTAATGTTACCAGTCAGATACTATCTACGGATACTATCAAATGGTACCATCATATACTCAACAAAATTAATTAAGGGCCGGGGTATATTTGATAGGAAAGCATTCTATCAAATTTCAGAACTCAACTTGAGGAATCTGATGCCAACATTTTTCCAATGCATCTGCAAATTCTTGAAGAGTACCTGGAGCATGTAGCTGTTTGGCAATTCTTCATTGTTAAACTAATATACAGCTAGTGTATATGTCCAAAAAGGCTACTGGCTACTGTTGAGTATATTTGGGTTAAGTTGTAAAGGGGTGGGTTCCACAATCATCTGTACATCAGTTTCAGTATCAGCCATGGTGTTTCAGGCAGGACGGGACCCGGCGTGTGTTACCGCCTGTATTCCGAGGATGACTACGAATCGTTCCAGGAGTACGCCACCCCCGAGATTCAGCGTGTCACACTAGACACGCTCATCTTGCAGATGATCTCCCTTGGCTTGCCAGACGCTCGCAGGTATTCGCGACATCAAATATTCAAATGTTCGCTATTTTATTCCATGTTTAATTTTCAATCATGAATTGTATTTTGTATTGAAGAAAAACATTCTGTGTTTACTTAATATGTGTAGATGTTTATGTTTGATTGATACCTTTGTAACCGTTATTGCCAATGTTCACTTTGCAGGTTTCCATTTGTTGAGCCACCATTGATGTCAAGCTTGGAGACGGCCATCGCGTTCCTGAAGGAGCAGGTCAGTGGAAGTGTGTTTGCTTGGACTGCAATCGGTTTCAGTTGTGAAGATCTCATTACAAGATTACATAATAGTTTGCCATGTGAATTCCATTGGCTGACTTCTTGATCGTACAGTTGGTAGTGCGTGACACTAGAACCATGAATGTTCAGATTATTGTTTCATTCAGGAGCCCTGTGCTTTCTCTTCTGTGGTGGCTAATAGTTTCAGTAGTGGTGACCAGTCTTAGACACATGCAAGATTAGGATACACCATCTATACTCAGGGCTCAATTTAGCGACCAATTTGGGAGCCATGGCGACCTAATTTTGCGACCAGTATTTCACTTATTTTAAGTGTTTCTGGATCTGCCTGAGCCAAATATCGTCGCAAATGGGTGAAAGATTCCCGCAGCGACGTTAATCTCCATAGTAACTCACTCACTGAGCCAAATGGCTCCTTGCAAAACTTTCTAACTTTGAGGCCTGTGCATATCTAGTGTATATTTATCGTCCTTTGTTTATCTGCTTCGACTCTGGTGTTATCATAAAACATAGTTGTTACAGGCTCTCCCCCCACCATAAACAAATTGCTACAATATCATGTAAATACTGAGAAAAACTGCTGTAACATCCCAACTCTCTCCATATCAACACTATCTTGTTATGTCTGTCAGGGAGCCCTTACAGAGGATGAAGCACTCACTCCCATTGGTCAGATGTTAGCAAGGCTCCCAGTGGATGTCGTCATTGGCAAAATGCTGATAATGGGTTCCATCTTCCATGTAGGTATTCACATCTCCGATTATGAGTATTAGCCAGAATTCTAACCATGTACAGTTGTGATGTAATTGGAAAGGATTATATTTTCCATTATGTAAGTTCAACCATCTTCTCTTGTAAACTTCAGATGATAGATCCGGTGCTGACTATAGCAGCTGCTATGAGTGTTCAGTCACCATTCACCATGAAAGCTCATCAAGACAGAGAAGCAATTGTAAGTACATAATCATGGTGAAATATATTCCACAGAACTGGACCTGGACGTGGTCTATTCACCGGACCCGGACCCAATTCCCGGCAATCTGATTGGCTCACGTGACCCAAAATATCAATAAAATATTTGTCTTAACCCTAACCCTAACCACATGAGGCAATCAAATTGCCAAAAATTGTGTCCAGGTGCAGGGAATATACTGCAAGTCTGGGTCTGTTTCTTGGTCAGGGGCCAGAGAATAGACCCCATCATACATGCCTACTAGAGAGAATTGTGTTATAGATGAAAAGTACAGACTGATTGCAGTGGTTGTATTTAATAAATTTAATTATTTCTTTTTAACAATAAAAATGGTATCCACGTCTAACCCCATACCCTAATATGTTTATTCATGCAGGCTGCCCGCAAACCTCTGGAGTCCGACCATGGCGATCCCTTCACATTACTGAACGCTGCTGACGAGTGGATCCAGGTGCGAAAAATAATACAATGCTCCTATTTAATTGAACAGGAAAAAAAGGATTTCTTTAATAATAATAATAATAATAATAATAATAATAATAATAATAATAATAATAATAATAATAATAATAATAATAATAAT
>JAUTBT010001567.1:0-10579 GCA_032361225.1 Lepetodrilus schrolli
GGATGTTGTGGGTTTCCTCCTGCCCTAAACTGACAAGTCGTGATATAAGTGAAAGAATCTTGAAAGCGACTCTAAACGACAATCCCCCCAAAAATGGATATTGAAATGAAACACATCTGTGCTCACTTCTGTTACAACCTATAATAGAGTTGGAAGAGATGGTGAGAACCAATGTTCACAATATATCAAAAATACCTGCTGGTCAGAAGGACTATCAGCTTTGAAAGCTCCTGGTGCTTCACCAAATCTCCTGTAATAAGGTTATTATGCTGGTCAGAAAAGCTCGCGGCCCAATGATCAGCAATAACCAAAACTCCCGGTCCTTCAGTGAATATTGTCGGTATGGGACCTCACAGGTCGAAGTATCTGAACACTGGTGAGAACAGACCTATGCTGAATCAATGATAACCTTAGGCTGTGGTGTGAAGACTGTGTATCTATCTTGCTGTGAGAATATTGTGCATTTCACTACATGTAAACACTCAATACACTTAAAATTGTCTGCTAAAGTTGGAAGGCAGACTTTTTAAAGTTTGTGAATTACGCATGTTTGGATGTCTCTTTAAGTTTGTAGAAGGCATATTTTAATAAATGTTTTATTTGAGTTGTTGATCTTCATGTTGGAATACAGTGGAATACAGGTTGGAATACAGTGTTCCTTTTCTTGGAGTTTATGGACATTAACTCCTTGGTCTTGTCAGTACCAGCTAGTGCTCGCAGGTTTACTGCAACATTCAGCGCCATGGATGTTGTGGGTTTCCTCCTGCCATAAACTGACAAGACGTGACATGAGTGAAGAGGCTCTAAACCCCAATTTAACAAAAATGTATAACTAAAAAGTGTTTACTTTAACCTATGCCTGCAGAAGGTGACTGCAGCTGTCCTGTATAACGGTTCTTATGCTCTCGGTTAATTAATTAACCAATGTAGCTAATGGAACAATTTAATTAGATTTGCTGTCAGCAGACAAACAACTGTTCAATGAATATTTGATGAAAATGGATAGTCTGGCTGCTGTGATTAATGGTATGTGAAGACTGATTGAAATGTTACCGTCAATACGTCTATAATATTCGCAAGTATTTTTGGAAGCATAAATCCCAAATGTATTTGTCTGTGGGTACACTGACCTTTCAAGGGTAGCATGAACTTTGCCAACTACAATATTTTTCTGCTCTTTTCCTAACGATAGTTATGTCCAAGTCAGAAATACCTTCCAATTTTGGGATTTTGTAGTCTGTGTTACACTTTATTCTCACCCAAAATTAAAACGCCTATTCAAAATTGCCACCTTGAACGGCAAATCTAACTTTCTTGAGAACAGAGTGTGAAGCATAACATTGGCTCCTAGCTTATTTTCAAGATTTCACTTATATATCAATACTAATCAATATAATTTATATTTAAATTATTTAGTTGCACGTCTGAGACTAGATAGTGTAATAGATATTGCTGCTGACTACCCACCATACACTGATTCCTTTCTCCTGACTTCATATCAATTCGAATGTTGGAATGCTCATATCTCCATATAGTTGCCCCACCCTAGTGACTAGCACCACCACCCCTGCCCTCTGACCAGTCACCTTATTATGGAGGTGTCTGTCAAGAGTAGTGCTCATGCTTACCACACATGCTGTGTAATGATGCATGGTGTTAATCACTCTCTCTCCACCCACCCCCCCCTCTCCCCCTCTCCCCCTCTCCCCCTCTCCCCTTCTCCTTTCCACAACCTATTCCTGGGTCCTTGTAGATCCCCCATCCCTGGGTCCTTGTAGATCCCCTCATCCCTGGGTCCTTGTAGATCCCCATCCCTGGGTCCTAGTAGATCCCCCATCAGAGGGTCCCAGTAAATCCTCCATCACAGGGTCCTCGTAGAATCTAGTAGCAGTTCAATAAGACGTAGTGGTTTGAAGGAGGGACTCCTGCCACACCTCCTGTGAATAGATCCCAGCACTGGGGACAGATGCACTGGGCGACTGCCTGCAGAAGATTGTGTGTCTGGTTGGTTGATTGTGACCCAACTGTGAGGGAAACTTTAGACGATTTGGAAGCAAATTTCCAGACTTGTCAGGTTGTTGCTAATATAAGATGGGTGCTGGTGTGTGTGTGGCAGTGGCTGTAATGTGTTGATTTCAGAGTTTTGATTTTAATATGGATACTGTTCCAGATACCAAGGTTAGTCTTTCTCAGTGTCTATGTTAGTTTCTCATCTAAGTCTGTCTGTTTCTCACTGTCTATGGTGTAAAAGACTAATTCATTCATTTTCTTTCTGTCCCTTTTAATCTTTCGTTTTTTTTCTTTCTTTCTTTTTCTCTTTCTTTCTTTCTCTTTCTTTCTCTCTCTCTCTCTCTCTCTCTCTCTCTCTCTCTCTCTCTCTCTCTCTCTCTATCTCTCTCTCATCAGTTCCACATTATTTTGTCTAATTATTTTACATATCTACCTCATAATGTATTCCACACATTGTGTAAAATGTGTGACCGACAAAAATCCACAGTGATGTTCATTTTTAACTCATCCTCTAGCTCTCACTATACTGTTTCTTATCTCATTACCAATATTTAGTGAATGCACCAAAACATTGACTTCACAGTACATTAGCGTCTCAGGATTTAACAACTGGATTGGGTCTTGATCCATGGGCAGCTTCAGTCAGTGTCTTCTCAATGTGATAGGTCAGGGGTTAGAGGTCACCTAAGGATACCAGGGTTATGGTTTCATCCCTACATGAGTAAACACATTAGCATCTGTGTAGGCAGCAGCTACACTGATAACTCTAATGATAAATTTAATGATAACAGCTGAAATCTGTCTGTAAATTACCAAGATGTCGCTCATCATTTGGCTGTGTCCGCTTACAAAACATGTATGTTTTACCTATGTTATTGTTTGTCCGTATCTTCTAAATAAATATGTGGTATTTTATTCTTATTGGACAAACGTTATCAATGTCTGAGTTAGTAACCTTTGCCATACTGGCTTCCATTATGATCATAGGGCAACTGCAAGTGCCAGTAGTATGGGAAAGGTTAATGTGATTGTCAGTGTAATAAGTGTACAGATGGGAAGTTTGAAAGTTGAGTTGAAAACTCCTTGACAAACTATGGTAATTAAAAGGTGAAATTGATGGTGAAATCATGGTTGGAATTGTGTACAATATTTATGATAAACCTCTGATAAGCCTTTTACCCATTTACCTTAAAAGTCAACCTATCTCAGCTTCCACAAGATATCCCCTGGTAGGAAGTTCTATGATGCATTTGGTGTGGCCTGCAGTAGTTTAGAGGTTAACTGTTCATGATGGTTTTCTTACTTAACCCTCTCCAGGCTGGAGGCAACCATATGTGCAGTACCTGTGCCTAATCCATGGTTTTGAATGGGATTTTTTGCAAGAATCAGCTCCGATAGAACAATCACCACCGTTTCATGATGGCTTTCTTAAACAGGAATATATGTAAGAATCAGGCCTGTGATAAGCGAAACAGGTGTAAAGTGCACTTACTTTACTTAATTAAGTAACCTTTAAACTGCAGAATGAACAGGAAATACCCCATGGAATACTGATTGTGAATAAAGCAGAAGGTGGTAGAAGGTTAAATGACTATACACACTTTAAGGCACAGTGCCTTCAATTAGCTATGAGAACCACACACACACAAAAACACACACAAAAAAACACACGTTTCAATTTGTCCTTTTATAAATGCCAGAAAGACGATAACTTCATAAATGTCTTCCTTGGTGTTACCTCTGCTTGTAGCTTTTCATATTTCATCCTGTCTTTGTGCAGTCCGTTTGGTAAGAATTGGGAAAACATTTTTTAAAAGGTTTTTTTCGCACCAGAGTCATTGCAATTCCAGGAGGGGGATGAGATGGAAGGGGTGGGTGTCGAACATTGAGATAAGACAGCAAATCAGACAGAGGTGCAATCTATCGCAAGATTTCTTGTCCATGTTCAACATGCAGTATAATGGGCTGTAAATGTAGCAGTTGATAAAACACAGATTGGGTTCGTACCACATACATTCTGCCACGTTCTTCCGGTCTGCCACGTTCTTCCCGTAAATTTCACTGTTAACATTTTGAACTTTGAGATTTAAATTCCTAATGGTGGTTGATATGCATGTATTCCATAAGGTCAAGCACCTGCTGCTTGTGTGTTGTATATTCATAGAGTCAAGTGACACACGTATGCCCAGGGAAGCATTGTGGCATGATAATCGCACATAAATTATCATGATTGCGAATGATTTAGCAAGGATATGCAATATCGTGTTTGTGATGATACCCAGGCTGTCTGAGTCAGTGTAATTAGAGATGGTCCTCTTCACTAACCTTGTTGCAGTTTATGGAGTTTCATGTCCTATATTACCCTTCATCCTGCTGTAGGCTACTGGAGAAGCCCAATAGAGAAAACACTTTGGGTTAATTCAGCATTAATATAATTAATGAGTAAATCTCATATAATCAACAATGTACACATTTTGATTTATTTTTTTCATGATAATAAAATCTGAGATTTTTTAGAGAATTGGAATACCATAGAATACAATGGTTTGTGAAATACATACTTTATCATGGAAAGTGAAATATGGACATTATTTATTTTTGCAGTTTTTTCTCTCTAAAAATATACCCTATTTTGACATATATTATGTGCAAACATAAAATAACATAGTATTTATTACAATTTTATCAAATTACATTGAAATAATCAGTAATAAGAATGCAATTCAAGTAAGTTTATGAAAACAAGCAAGTATACAGATGTTTCGTGTATCATGCTACTTTGCCTGACTAATAACTGCAAATTCGGAAGCTTTGACCGTGTGTGATGTCATGACGTCTGACGTCATACTAATATTTACAGATGCTACTGTATGGAAATAGTAAACAAGATGACAATTACGATTGGAAACTAAATGTGCTAATCGACGGCATTTAATAGATATTTTCAATTTTTAATGAAAATTGTTTTAAAAGTTGTTTCTTTTCCTTTGATGTATTTATCAATGCATGAAGCCGTTTACAATTTACTGACCTCTATGTATTCCTACATGCAAGTTTAAATGACGATTCATACTTATGTAAGCTTGATATTAGATGATAAAGAGATTATTAACCTTGTGTCCTTAGATTGTGTCTATATCCTACATTTAGGGATAATCTCTATGTATTAGACTCTCTAAAGCTTGTCTAATAAAAGATTATCCCTAAGTGCAGGATATAGATGATATCTAAAGACACTCGGTTAATAATCTCTATGTATTTTTCGTGAATTTATTTGAATAGCATTCAATATTTTAAGAAATACACATTGTTAGCTATTATTATTATTATTATTATTATTGCACGAATAACCTACATTTTCAGACAACTTGGCTTATAAAATTTGTTTGTGTGTTAAATTATGTAAATTAGCTGATTTTAATAATTTATTAGAATTCTGACATGTACATATGCACCTGAACCTATCCTCACTCATTTCCTCTATAATACATGCATCCTCGAACACGCATGTGTTGAAATGTCACAACCAGTAAGCGTGTTAAATTGAAAATTAAGATAAGGAAGAATGTTTTCACGTGGGAATAATTTGGAAGCATGGTGATACAAATTGTGACAGATGTATTTGTTGAAATTGTGGTTTGTTGTATTAAAAAATACAAATTTCAAAATTTGGTAAATTTTTCAATAATTTAAAAGACCTTTTATTACCATGTATTTGTAGTCTTTTCACTTGCCAGTTGCCAAATTGAGATAAATTGCCTGCTAATGAAACACACACTCCATCACGTTTCTTGCCGCATGTCTCACGGAATCTAACCTTCTGCGTCTACCTGTGAGTAATAAGGCCATCAACAGGCATACATCTTGGCCCGATTAACCCCGATTATCTTGTATTAACCCCATTAAGTGCTGAAGGAGACCAGACAGTGATAAAGTGTCAAGAGCACACCATTTTGTCCACTTGGGTATCAATTTGAAGAGAGTGGCTTATTTATGGTAAATGGGGAAAGTTTCGTATTTCCTCTGCTGAGTTCTGGATGATGGAGCTAATGTTGATCTCTTACAGTGGGGAAGCTTGGAGAGGGTTTGTAGGATCAGTGTGTGGAACAGCTAGTAGCAGGGTGGGGATATGGATGGGTCCACCCCCCACCCCCATCCCTCCACCCCCCACCCCCACCCCCATCAAAGGATGGGTGGGGTGATGTTCATGTTAGCAGATAGTTGGAAGGATCTGGGTGGAACAACCAATAGCTGGGTGGGGATGCCATTTTCCTTCCCCCTTGGAATAGAAGGAAAGGCTGATGGGTGGGATGGGGCCCAAACAGTACATGCAGCAGATTGGAAGGATTGGGGCAGGGAACCGACACCTCAGTTACAGGGGGTGAAGGGGGCCATCCATGTAGATATGGAGAGGGTAGAGTAGGGCTGTTTGATGGGTGGAGGTGAGAGTAAGGGGCTGGCAGGCACATGCTTTTGCACTCTGAAACTCTGAAACCAATATTATATGTTTCTTTGTTCTGGTATCTTTTCAGGAGTATAGAAATATGATCGAGAAAATCATCTCGTGGGATATGAATCCATAAATAATCCAACTGGCAAGTTCTCTGCATGTAGCTCTGGAAGTTCCACCAAGTGTCTAACATGGCTTTTTATAAGAAGTATTACATGCACCCAAACCTATCCCCTAACCCTCTCATCCTAGAAGTGCACACCCTCAAACAACAGTCCTCAAACACTCAGCACACAGCAGCAGTGCCACAACCAATAAGTGTTTTAGAGAAACTAGATAAGAAAAAGTACATTGAACTTTTGATATTGTAATGCTCTGGTTGAGTTATCGAGATCCATTACAACTGTTATACAGTAAGATCTACTAGCCATGGCTGGTGCAGTTTAACCCAGGCTGATTTCTATATTGATATTTATTCCCTTCTGAACTCCCCAGATCAGCCACGATTAAACTTGTATTTTTCGCCAGCAAAAACCTCAGCCGTTTTGTTCCCCAATATTTCCTATATATTTCCCAAAAGGTTCCAAATTTGAATCCAGTCTAGGCACCTGGTGTCTCAGCAGTGAAGGCAATTCTGAACCTGAGGCGGGATTCAAAATCGGAATCTTTTATTTTGTATTCTGATGCGCTACCTACTGTGCTATACCTGCCCATCATTTAAGCTTGCTTTGTCTTTATTGATATCAAAATAGGGTCATCTCCTTCTGTATTCCATCTCGCATTGTATTATTATAAATATGGATTGTATGGAAAGCTGAATTACATCCATCATTTGGATGCCCTCGTATTGTTGGTTATGTCAGACCATGGACTTCAAATTTGGTCTGGTCAGCCGGACACCCAGTGGTCAGTTGTTCCCTTGTTGGAATGTCAACACACACATCTGGTACTGGCATGTACTGGCATTGTACATCTGCTCCATCTTTTCAATTGACATTTGGACCCAAAGGTGTACAGGGAAACAGGGACGATTCCTGTAAATGTATTTGACCTCAAACCCTGCCCATGCCAAAGTTTGTTGGTTTGCTTTGTAGTAAATATTGATGGAAGAGATTGGTAAGATAATAATCCAGATGGAAGGGCATGGGACAACCGTTTGTATGAGCGGATGATGACAAATAATCAAACATGGGAAGGTAATGACCGATTGCTTCCATTCAAGAGGTGTTGACATTTTGCTTAGTTGTTTCCATGGAGACGTGTGTTATTGTTGTACTGACAGTTTCAATATTATTGTTTTATTCTTGTTTGAAATTGAGTGAGGTGGTGTTTTACACTGGTTTCCCACAGTATTTCACTGATATCACAAGGATCTGTTTGTTGTCAGAGGAAAACCTGCAACAATTGTGTTATAAAACCCATTAGTCAATGCTAACACAGTAAACCAATGATATATTTAAGTGGTTTCCAAATTAAATTTTCACTCGCTAGTTTACAATGTGCCTTCAATTTATTAATTCCACGAATTATTTCATTATTTATTATTCAAAAGCTTTGCGCACCTATACCAGGTATATATCCAGGATATCCCATAGTACAGTTTTACAGTTTTACAGTTTTAAATCGGGTCACATTTTCTTGGGATGACAACAGTGCAGGTTAGTGACGACATATTCTTTCTCTCAGGTGGGAGAAACCTATAAATCACTATCTGCACCGACATGCATGTCCCCTCCCGCGGGGCATCTACACAGGAAGTACAATAACATGTAATTCAACGTGAACTTTCTTGTACCCATTTTGAATAGAAATTACATAATTATCAGTCTTTGCTTGAAGCATGCATGGTTCAATGGTGTAATCATCAGTGACAAAGATAGATACGAGAGTGTTATTGCCTATTCATGGATACTACTACTACATTGTCACGTACTACTACTACTACTACTACTACTACTACTACTACAACTACTACAACTACTACTACTACTAATAATAATAATAATGTGCACATTTATTTTACACCAAATCCACAGTCGAAAACGTGCTGATAGTGCTACATTGTCAATGGATCATTTTGCTGTCATTTTCCTTTTCAACACCCTGGGGAATACATGTACATGAACGGGTGCCCTGAATGTTTAATCTTTTGAATCTTTAAAAATAGTTGAGGATATTATTTCCAACAAGACAATTTTTTTCACAGCATGTTTGATCTATTTTTGATATCCCCAAAAATAGTTTTCAAATTCTGGTATGCCAAATGCATACCACTGCATACCAAGACTGGTGAAGTGTTCATGATATGTTTTGTTCATGTCACAGGTGGCAAGGCATGTCAACCCAGTGCAGGATAATTGATAGGTAACCATGACAAAATAATAAAATAGCACGTCAATCAATAGCATTAATTTTGTTGACTGTGAAACACATCCAAGAATCGATTAGACTCGTAGAATGACGCAGAAACCTGTGTAAGTAAATGAAAGGAACGGAATAAACATACATGCTCGCTAGGGTATGGACAAAATAGATTAGAAAGCATCATGCATGGTTGAATTTTGATGGGAAATTAACTTTTGTATGTCTTTGTTGTTTGGATAGAGTTTTCCTTGTCACGGATAGATTGAAATATATGATAAATGATCCCCCCAACCCCCCCCACCCCGACACACACACACACACACACACACACACACACACACACACACACACAAATCTTACATTTCTTTTTCATGAGAGTATAAATATCAATAGTTAAATCATGAATTTAATATGGTGGTATTGATTTAAGTATTGAACACGTTGCAGCTGGTATGTGGATATTGATTAAATTCTCCTCCACATGATACAGGTCATATCATTAGCTAGTTTGAGTCATCTTGCCACCAGTATGTATACCAAGGCTATGTCTGAATGCCCCAAGTTTCGACCCACTGTAATAGCATTGAATATGGCTTTCACCCTGTCAGCCGTGGTCATAGTTGTTTCAGGTTGCCATCCCATTGTGAACAGATTTATGTGAAATTATTGAGATACTGTAAATGAATTAATGAATTAGTGCTTTATGTTTCAGTGGAATATTTTACCCATACAAGATGAATAAATGCCATTATTGTAATATATATATATATATATGGATGGATGGATGGATGGATGGATGGATGGATGGATGGATGAATGGATGGATGGATGGATGGATGGATGGATGGATGGATGGATAGATAGATAGATTGGAAAAAGTTATAAAACATCACTGAAATACTGGCAATAATTGCATTAAAATGCAACATTTTTTTTATTTATTTTGCTTGAGTTTGAATTCCAATTCATATTTCCGCTCACATCTACACCCACACCAAACTGCAGGTGAGATTAAATCTTTGGCTTCAGGTACAAAAACTCGTTAGCATACAGGTATGTGACACCTAATTGTCGCTGGAATGTTTGTTCGTGATCCATCTTGCCCTGGGTTTATACTACACCCTGGATATTCTGGCATTATTCCGTCATAATTCTGTCGTTCCGACATTGTGTCGCCTACATAAAGTCAAAGTAGCGTGCATTTGTTGTGATTCACTCCCACTCCCAGATCGGATCTAAATCATACTTAATGTATTATAAGAAGGTATTGATCTGTGTGTTGTAGGCCATGGCTGTTTATCTATTATTACGTTTATCTGACCACTATATCTGCTTGTCACATTTTTTTATATACTCAAAGAAAGGTAAACAAAATCTTATTTTAGTGCCCATTAGTGGAGTATAAGTCATGTGAAATAAATATCTGTGATTGATAATTTTCAATGGGGGCATCTCTGGTCGTTTTCAACAGGAAGAAGGTTAATATTAAAGTACTAGATAAGTTTGAAGGACTTAAACAACACATGGGTACTTGTTTCTGCTGTTCGATGGGGCATCTCTGGTCGTCTTTAGCAGTAAGAATGTTAATATTAAAGTACTGGATGAGTTTGGATGATTTTAACAACATATGGGCGTTTGTTTCCTGTCTACTATCTGGTCTGGGCACCTGTTTGCTGGTTCGTGCAGTGTCTTCCTGAGCTCACAACACAGTGCAGTGTCTATTGAGTCAGGAGATGATATCACGTTGCATGTTTT
>JAUTBT010001568.1:0-10579 GCA_032361225.1 Lepetodrilus schrolli
TGCACTGTGACATCATAGCAATGCTACGACATCACAATTGTAGTGATGACATCACAATGGTTGAACAATCAAATACTCGTATCTACAGCATGACATCACAATGGTAGACAATGAAATAAGCAATCAAATAAACCAAGAATTGGGTCAAACGACATCTACTGCTGCAAGCGATATCTACTACGATAAATAATATTGTTATTCTTCCACTCATTATTAAAACCTGCCCAACTCTACAATCCGTTAAAACCAATATCAAATCTATACTCTTCCAAAACAGTTTCCTACAACCCTGCAGTAAACAATTGACAGCGCACAGAGCACTGTGCAACGGTGGATGGCGTGCTCTACAACTGTATATATTATTATTTAAAAAAAATAAAAATAAACATAAAACTAATAATAATATATTCTTACCAAACAAAATATATCCTCTGCTTCATCGGCTTGAGAGCCAAGACATTCGGACAGTCCTCGATACTGCGTGTCGTTGATGCGGCTGAGTTTCCATTGACTTGACAGAATTGTGATCAGATCGGGGACAGAGACCAAGATGCAGACTAGCACGGTCACTCCAACGGCGCACACGCGGACATGTCTACGTATCTTTCTCATGAAGGAAGAAAACCTGAAGTGCATTAAGATCATTCTCCTAAAGAGTTGCGGTCGCAGAATGGACAATACGATATCTTAATATCAATACATGTGGGTAATGTTAGTATTTGTAAACTTTGCCAAAATGTAACTTAATTAAAGTTTATTATGTTTAATTTTCATATCCAATCCAGAATCAGAGGTTATGAACAGTACGTTGCATTACGTATTCGTTGGAATAACAGAAACCTCCGAGAATAACGTAGATTCCCTTCCCTACTTTACGAGACTTGGTGACGTTAACGAAGTTGTATAAGGATGGTAAGATATAAAATATACCACGGACATCTGGTAACCATTACTACAATTCATTCATTGAAATATATATATATTTAAGGGAGCGATCATGTTGACATATTTATATACTACTTTCAAATGCGGACACATAAAATGTTATATCTAAAGAAATGTAATAGGTAAGTGTAATAAAATGTACAATACGTGCGAAATAATGCATAGGCAAGACTAGACTTGTGTGTGCTTGCACCTGTCTCTTTGGATTGTGTAATGGTGGTACTTATCAGTCGCCTCTCTTTCAACGAAAACAAATGTAGTATAATTATGCGTTCCCTTATTTTCTGACGGTAGTGTATGCTTATGCCTCTTATTACGATATTATTTTTGCAACAGTGTCATAAATGGGTGGCCCTTTCTCAATATAGTCATGCCAACGATTTCATATGGTCATCGAAACTTCCGATCTAAAGCAAAATCAAACCCCAAACTGATACTCCTCAGATATTTGGAGGTTTTTAGAATTCCATGCTAGCGACATAACAGTCCAAACAACTGGGGGTGAAACACTGATCTAGATGTATGATAATCTGTCTGTATGTGATACTTGCAGCATATATATTACATACATCTATCAACGTTCTCATGTCAATACATATCTAGTTTCAATAACTTGCATAGAAGTCATTGGACAGTATGGCTGACTATTATACGATCTCTTTAACAACTTGACCATTATGTTCCCAGTGTTATACCCCATCCTACCCCATCCCCACACCCACCCGCCACTAATAATTCATTGATTGAAACACATCCAAAAACATATCTGTATAATTAATAATATAGGCTGTTTAAATTGTAATATGCTTCAATTAATTATCAATGACGTTTGACGATTGCTAGTTAAATTATGAATCTGGTATGGTGACACAATGTTTTAGTTTTATACCATCCGATCTCTGACAGAACGTAATACTAATAATTTGCTAGAGTTATATTCATGCAAGAATAAAGAGGAATTCACTCACCTTACTACTTCTCTCCGAGAAATTCACTCACAGAACACGAAATGACCATGTTAAACCTCGATACCACCAGTCTTGTCAATGACGTCGGCTAGGTGGTTCCGCAGGCTACTTTCTAGCAGCGTGGTAAATGATATGATATCACTAGAGTAAATCACTTTCAATGACCTTTTAAATGGCATCTACATTGTATATGAAGCATACATACTTCTATATGTATTTCATCTAAGAAAACGTGGGTGGTAGAAAATATAGTATTCTTACATATTTGTATGGATGTCCGATAGTAAACGGATTGACGAAGGATACTGATTAAGATGATATACTGATTAAGATGATATACTGGTTAAGACGATTCACTCAACAACAAGCCCAGCAAGTGAGATAATTCCGCAATGTTGAAGAAAAGTGTTTTAGTTATGAAATATAAAGGTAAACGCGTTACGTGGTCTGTAATGTGTGATGTGCAATGTCGAAAAACCATTTACAATAGAATGAAGCGGTCTTAAAATCAGTAAATACAATGAGTTACATTTAGTGTCTGGTCCAGAGTTCCTTAAATATCTTCGTACTATGCAATATTTTCTGAGAAGCAATATAGATAATCTGCAACAATTCCATGTAATTGTCATTGTATTTACGAACGAAGTGCCTACTACTATCAGAAACAAGGAGACATATATATTACATTTTATATTAACTCTAGCGGACTAATAACAGTTCATGCGAAGATATTGCGTCATATAGCCACTAATAATAGCAACCGTGTACAAAATTGTATGCAGAACTCCGATATCCAGAGATATTGGTTCTTAGAAATCATGAAATATAGCTTAAAGCGTAGAAGTAACTGTAGCCATGCGTTGTGTGGCATGTAAGCGAGACACCGTGCAAGGTGTACATGACGTGATATTTCTGTCAGTGTAATAGAATATGAATAAATAAAGACGACTGAGACAATAATATTGAGGGTGAGATGATAGGCGAGGTACAGTTCAGACCACGACTGAGGTCATGGTGACACTGACAGCATTACGTCATCTGAACCTCGACGGTGTATAACACGACCGTGGTGACTTGTCAGTGAGTTATCAACAGTAATATGCATCAACTATTTACAGCTATTTGTTTTAATATTGGAGTGAGCGAAATGTGGTTCCTTCGTCGTTTTCATAGACTAGATTAGAGATATCGCAATGGTCTGGTTATGGTGGGAGGATAAGCTGTAACATTTATATAACACAACGTGGTGTATGTGTGTAAATGTGTGGTGTGCATGTGTGTTTGTGTGTGAAGTCCAACTGCACCGCATCTAATAGGTGCATCTAATAGAACGTCATTGCACATGATGCAAACGAGAGAACGGTACGGTAAAGTATATGTGGGAATGAAATAGAACGTATATTACCTATGTGAATTAAGTTGAACTTCCCTGCATGTGTTTGACTTACGAGTTCACGAAATTATTGGTTTCTCAACTTGATTGTATATCATCATGCAGTTTAAATATCTATGTTATGGTTTTTTTTAGCCTTCCTCGAAAGCCCGGCCATTGTGTCTAATTGCATCTACGTGACTGATATAACTAGGCATAACGACAGGGGTTTCGAGGAGAATCTTTTAGCATTCCAAGACCGTATTTATCATTTTAATTTACATTGAAAATATGCATTTATTTTCAATGGCTTGTGTGTGTCCGCCTGTACTAAGATAACGAAGACGTATATATGCGACATCTACCATCTACGTGTTGCCATTTGCCCAGACTGGCTTGAGTCGATAATGGCATACAACATTTACTAGCTAGTAGTATAGCAAAAGAACCGTTCGTGCTATTCAACAATGAATACCAAGGGCCGAATAGGTCTACATTATTGTAACGTCTGAATGTATTGAACTAAAGGAGATTAGAAACTGTGTTTGCCTGTACCGAGTACATTTAGGTGTAGACTTTCTTTTGTTGTCACGATAAACACCCATTTTTAAAAGAGTTGCAATCATACACAGTATATGATGTATCGAAATAGAAATGTGAATGCATTTCCTTCCAACGGAAATGACTGCAATGCTATTGAAAACATGTTTATCCGATTGTGTGTGTGTGTGTGTGTGTGTGTGTGTGTGAGAGAGAGAGAGAGAAGAAAAAGAGAGAGATAGAGAGAGACAGACATACAGATAGAGGTAGAGAAAAAATAGTAACATAGAGAGGCAGAAAGAGGAATAGAGATATGCAGAGACAGTGAGTGACACAGATACAAAGAACAAAAGAAAAAATATGTATGTATATACATAGAGAAAGAGAGAGACAGAGAGAGAGAGGGGGGAGGGGGGAGGGAGAGAGGGTGAAAGAGACAGAAAGAGGAATAGAGATAGGAAGAGATAGTGACACAGATAGAAAGAAAAGAAAAAGAAAATAAAGTAAAAAAAACTATATGTACAGTCAGAGAGAAGCTATCTAACCTGAAAACATCGTATATCAGTTTGGATTACATATACAGCTAATACTCTCGTCTCGTCCTGACATATATTTTATTACCTTTCAGAGTTATTCAAAGATCCTATACCTTGCAGTGGTACACTTGGAGTGGTACACAGTTGACAGTCACACAGACTCTGTATTACAGTGGGACATAGCTGCAGATATGTTAACACATGTTTTACAATAATTGGCTATGTCTTGCCTCCTTATGATGTGAGTGAAATAATCTTGAAAGCGGCTCTAAACCATAATTCACCCAGCCAACTAACCTGACTAATAGACATATTCATTGTTGTGTAATCAGATACCAGCATGTGCTATCTGTTAACGACACAAGTCTATCGAGAATTAATCCCATGTTTAATACCCTTCGATAGCCCGAGTTTGGGGGTTAAACATTCATGCCTGATTTCCATTCAAATTTCACGTGTAGGTTATAAGCTACATAACCCTTACCGTAAACTTTAGGTACTGCTTATTAATAGCTAGATATACACACAGGCCGCGTAGAAATTAGGGTAGTTACATCGAGTTTTATACAGGGCGATTGAAAATCATGTTTACTTATTAGAGGGATAAACTCAAGCATACATATACATGTATTGGCCATCCAATAGTTAAATACCCAATTACAGTAACAATAATCATAAATATAAATAATGTATTACGTACCATCAATAATTGTTTAGAATCATATATGTGCACACGCATGCTTTCATAGACTTTAAACGCATGTCTGTCATACGAGGTTTTAAATAGTATCAATCTCAATTGTAGAATCAACGAATGCGTTACACAGGTGAAAATTATAACCATTTTGCCGATAAGCACATACGTAATATTGCATTTAATCTAAAGGAATATTAAACACACATGCATACCATGTAGATGCATACACATGCATACAATTTCATGACCGTACTTGATGTTTTCATTGATTTTATGTTGATGTTCGTATTATGTGTTTTTAAATACGAGGGAACGTTTCTTCTTACTGCTTTATGATAAACACGTTTGTTGTATGTTCAGATGTATAAGAGCGTATACACACACACACACGCACACACACACACACACACACACACACACACACACACACACACGCACACACCGCATACACACATAAACGCAACAAATACAACACACAATACATACACAAAACACACAACACATACACGCACGCACACACACACGCGCGCGCACAAACATACATACATACACACTGAGACTACATTATATACTAATATATGTGATGTTCATCTACTTGATTGAGACTACATGATATACTAATATATGCGATGTTCATCTACTTGATATTGATACTACATTATATACTAATATATGTGATGTTCATCTACTTGATTGAGACTACATTATATACTAATATATGTGATGTTCATCTACTTGATTGAGACTACAGTATATACTAAGATAAGTGATGTTCATCTACTTGATTGAGACTACAGTATATATTAATATATGTGATGTTCATCTACTTGATTGAGACGACAGTATATATTAATATATGTGATGTTCATCTACTTGATTGAGACTACAGTGTATACTAATATGTGATGTTCATCTACTTGATTGAGACTACAGTATATACTAATATATGTGATGTTCATCTACTTGATTCAGACTACAGTATATACTAAGATAAGTGATGTTCATCTATTTGATTCGTCTTCAGGATCTAATATGTCGCCACACCTTTTCAACCTAGTTTCAAAACCCTTCGAAAAGGACACGACAAAAGCAAATTAAAATACGAGCACCATTTAATTTGTAGGAATATGAAAGTAATCTGAGTAACAAGTCATCGTCAAATAACATTATAATATGTATAACAATGCAATAGTAATACTTGCAATGTCTCTGCAGAGGTTAAAGTTGGGCTGCGAGATCATACTACAAAGCGTTATGGACGTCAACATATAACATGAATACAATATGCATCTGATGACAAGTATTTCGTTTAAAGGTAGATAATAACATACATAAATATTAGTACTTCACTGGATCGGTTGGTTTATATTCATAGACTTCATTGGATCGACTAAAATGAACGGACCGTTTCCTAGGACCATCCGAGGTATCCCCCCTGGATAAACGAACCCTAGGAATACTGGCAGACCTGACCGTCCTATGTTTACAACCAACATCTCCATTGGAATGTTCACGAGGACTTCCGTTCGTTATTCCGTGAGAATGTCCGTGATGCGAATTCGACGTGGAAGTAAGACTCTTGGGATTCGAGTGATTCAAAGCGAACACGGTTCCTGTAATACTCAAGTCTTTAGTGGCTGTTCTCTTAGACTGAGTGTCCACGGTGGCACTCGGTACATGCCTGACGGGCTGCTTTCTAGGAAGCATTTCCATGGAAACCACGTCATGACGTCTTACATTGGGGTCCTTCACGGTAACGTGTCCAGAAGCCTTCACATCCGAACCCCCACGTCTCGTATGCCTATTATTCGGGATTGACAACGTCCTCATGCTATGAATAAGTTTCACCGGTTTCCTTGGATGACTTGGTAACGTTCTCACCTCATTGTATCCGTGGTCCTGTCTTGGTGGCAGGTCGTTCTCGGCGGCTCTGTGAACGTCGTGGTGTTCTATGTAGTCCATGTAGCGAAACTTTGCTCTGTAGAGCTGATAAAAGTACGCTAGTTGTGATGACTTTCCAGAGTGGTGGGACTCACCGGAATCTAAACAAGCCATGTCTGTGACTACGGCTTTCCTGACTTGTCCTGTTGGTCTGTTGTCTGGGCTGTTTCCAGAGCCAGTTGGAGCCATGTCGGATGTCGAATGAGCGCGAGAAAACTCCGGCAATCCTTGTTTTAAATTCGTTCCGTTCGATCGCGCTTTCACCATACTGTCGCCTTTAGCCAAACTGAACCGACGCATACCCAATGCAGGGAAGAATACATTTTGAAAGGTCGCTCGCTTAGCGTGACTGGGTTGGGAGAGTGTTGAATTGGAAGATTTCCAGTAATCCACCCCTGTTGTTCCCTTCTGCCGCCTGATGGCGCTGTTCATTTCTACAGAGGCTTTCATCGGGAACCCATCACTATTCACTCTCGGTGATCTCTTGCACTCTTGGGTATCGGTCAAATCGAAATATTGTTTTACGGTACCTTGTGAGTAGGCATCGATTGGGGGCTGCTTTTGGGAAATGCCAGCTCGCATGATGAAGATCCTACTGGCCTCGTACCACCGAATTGATGAACATAAAGACGATGATAATCAGTAGTTCATTTTCACACCATATTACTTTAACTGGTCCGTTTTACGGAAAGATAACATTAATAAGGTACTATCTTCACATCCAATGTCGGCGAAACTGTCATATAGCTGCAGTTAACTGCTCATTTCATTTTACAGTATTAACCTGCTCCTCGATATTAGCGCAACAGGTACGGATGTCATTAAACTGTCACTTGAAATCCACATCAAGTGAATATCAAACTATAATCTAGCCGTTGTAGACAGACTATCGACGGGCCACACGCGAGACCGTTTTTTTTATGATTAAAACTAAATTTGGTATCTTGAACAGTTTGCAAACAACACATATCTGTAAGTGTGTCATTAACTAAGTCCACATTTTCCTATTCCATACACAACGCACCGTGTTCACCGCGATCGTTCGTTATCGCCCCTAGCCGTGAAAAATCTTTCTAAATACTAACACTCTCCTGACCGTGAGTATCGGCCTCAATTCACAGATGGTCACGTTTTCTCCCTCCTCGGTATAATTACACGTATTCCGGTGGAGAGAGAAAGCGAGAAAGAGAGAGAGAGAGAGGGGGAGAGAGAGGTACGCTTTACAACTCTGAGACAACTGTAATGAACTGCCAAGCACTGCCCACGTAGACCTGTTCTTTGTCAACTATATCTCAGAACTCACGCTCACATCGGCGTCAAATCTCGAACCGCCATAGAGACGATATTATCCATGTCCATGTGAATACAAAGTCAAGGAAAAGTCGCATTTGGGAGGAAGTTACGGGGCTCTAACGTGCTAAGGTGTCCAAATTAGCTGTACACTGCACGATCCTGTATGTTCAGCCAGGCCCAGTCAGGGCGTTAAGCTAGACCTCAGTGTATCGCATGTTTCTAAACAGTTCTGACTTCTGACACTACTGAAAGAAACTTATGAACTTGTCGTTACGACCTCAACTTTGTAAATTCTTTTCACTGGAACGTTTGACATGTATAATCCATATTTCCCTCATATTCATCTGGTCTGGAATGCATAACATTTAAAACATGCATTGTTGTGACATATCGCAAGCACATTGTTACCGAGTGAGTGTCACCAATATTACTTCGTATCATGACAGGTCTCGTAACATTGTTGCTGCATAGTATATATATCACTTTTCTCTCGCACGGCTTGTAACCGACCGGTCTCTACGCAATGCAATAACAAAACTGATTAGAATTCCCAATCTCTGGCGATCATGCATCGCCAGAATATCCCTCGGCTATCCTACAGCGAAGTTATGCTAAAATAGTCTTCAGATTTGGTTACAGACACTTACTTAAACACACAGGTATATTCATGGATTTGCTTTTATTGTTTTTCACGCCCGATACCACAATAAACATGTTTGATAGCCGTCGGCGACCTTTCTCTCTTTTGTATGAAAGACAAAGCAGTAAGAAACTACTCCTGTACCACAGGCTCAGTTTAAATGACCGCTCAGTCGGCAGTGAACTTCACATGGTTCATTAGAACTACCTGAAGGTGAACCCCTGTCGTCCATAATTCCTTCTTTCTGAAAAACCTGTCTTCCTCTCAATGAATAGTATGTAATCTGTATCGATCTGTCGAGGCATTCATGATCTTCCAATCACTTTGTTTACAATATATCCTAAGGCCGTCCGTGAATATCCTAGATCAATCTCTTAATTGATAGTCTAGACCTTATGCGAATGCAAAGGCAAATTATCAAATTCTCACGGAAAATATCAACCCGCCTACCCTTCAATTACGACTATGAAATCCCAACCCCGAAAGGTCACCACCGAGCTTATTACGTTACCGAGAGATACCACATATTTACTCCAGTCAAATATAAAATACACTAACGACATTCTATATTAAATATTCAAAAGGTGGTGAGAGGAGAATTTTCCGTTTCAATACGAAGGTGTTAGAATGTCGAGCTGACACAATATACGTGATAAATAACCTACGCGTCGTCACGTTTACGCTGTATCAAACCGGCGCGATAGGGCTTGGCCATTAAGTGTAGCTTGGCCGACGCATTCACTATATAATCTTGTTAAATATTATCGACAAAAACAACGGTCCTTATGTCGCGTCTCTATGGAACTGATGAACTAAATCTTACTCAGTCAGGAATGCATTAATATTTACAGTAGCCGACGGATTATTTTGTCAAAGTGACCCCTTCCACGTTACAATTGGCACCCGAACGCATTGACGTTACGTTATTATTAATTACGATGCTGTTCCCATACCGGACCGTATTGTTTCTTTTTGATTTAGTGAATCTAGGAAACAAGTAAACAATTTGTGGAAATGCAATTCCATGTATATTCTAATGATATGTCTTTAAGGCAGACAATCACCGATATTGATGCTAGTTTTGAACGAGATCTTAGCTATAAATGTAACGTAATGTCACCTAGTATACACGACATCGTGTTTGTATCTCTGAAGATCTGTTAACCGCTGTGTGGTAGGTAAAATGCCTCCAATAGTAAACTTCGCTTGATAGCCAGTATAACATGAATAATGCTCGGTAATATATGTTGGCATATTCTTATAGATTGATAACAGTTTAAATGTACGTATTATTCACCTCTCAACTAACTCTTCCACGACCGGGAACCTAAAATAACTGACGCTTGAGTTACACTAGAAAGTGACGTAGAGCGGTTATATCATTATTAAAGAGCATATTAATAATTCAACCATACAGTATGAGTGCAAACTTGTATATGATACATTACATAGGATTTCTTATTCAAACATGCGAGGCAAAGGACATTTAAAGAAACTCCTGTAAACTAACATTAACTTGAAGCAGATGAGTGGCGAGTCATAGTAACCACTGACATTACCACCACACATTATAGTAACATTACTAGTACCACCACACACTAGTAACATTACTAGTACCACCACACACTAGTAACATTACTAGTACCA
>JAUTBT010001569.1:0-33687 GCA_032361225.1 Lepetodrilus schrolli
GGATGATAACTGCATTGCCACTCTACAGACATCGCATCCTATCAATATCGTGTCAGAAAAGTAACTTTCGCGAACATAGATGTTGGGCCCCCGGTGCGGGATTTGAACCTGGAACCTTTGGCTCCGAAGTCCAACGTTCTACCACTGCGCTACCACCTGCCCCAAACGAATCATGAAAGTGGATCTAAAACCCCAATCCAACCAACAAAATGTAGGTTAAACAAATTTGAGTGGATGCATTTCCACATTCTAGTACTACTTATGTACGAGAATATAGTATTACTACTTCTGTATGAGAACATAGTATAGGAATGTTAGTTGTGTCAACACCTTTGATTTTATTCGGTCTTCTATATCTCACATAAGAACCACCACTTGCAATTGCAGATATTTCTCCAAAATCTGGCCAATTGTTGTCATCGTCACTTAAATCAAGGTCGCTATCGTCATCATTTCTGTCAGGTACGACTAAGACAAAGCCATTTATTAAGGCAGTGCCTTTTGCAGCACCTGCCATTCTAATATAAAATTATTATTTACAAAAACATTTATATAGTGCGCGTTGGCAGTTTTGGCATGCCATTTTGTTTATCAAAAGTAAGCATGGAAAATAATACGAATTTGGCGTGTTTGATTACGTAAAATGACAGTAATTATGATTTCAAATTCTATTTATAATCAATAAAACAGGTTAATAGTAGTAAATATATTTTAATATTTGTTAGTTTTGCTTTTTAAACATAGAAATCATATTCTTCTTTGCATCCATTATCTTTATTTACAGTTATAGTTTTTAACATTACGTTTCCAAAAGCGGTGAATGCAATGCAATGTCAGCATTGGATTATAAAATAAGCATACAACGTGTCAATTATTAGATTATGAAATATGTGCCATATTTACCATTTTCTATGCTTATTAAAACTTTCACGATAACATCCAGTATTAAAAGAGAATAGTGGATTCAAATATTTGTTCGCGTTGCTAGGGGATTTACTCCGTTGCCAGTGTTGTTTGACTTCCGTTGTAAATACAGCTCTGTTTTGACTTGCACATTCTAGACTATTCTGCTCTTTTACATAGGTTCATCTTGTAACTCCGTCTGTTGGTATGTATTCATTTTACTGGTCTTCTCAGTGTCGTTCTCTCTATAGATACTTGATGTTTGAGCAGCAATAATAGTTTAAGTTACACAGTTGTAACTCGCAATTTCAATGAAGCTTTGAACAGGTTTTGCCAAATTCAAGATAACTTCAAACTTTTGAGTATTCTTTGAACATAATTAACCTAATTCAGGTATATCCAGTTGTCTGTTTGAACTGGGACTACCAAACGATACCTGTAAAACTGAGAATCAGTGAGATGGAATGTGACAATGGTATCTGAAATTATGTCTGTTGATTGAGTGTTCCCAGACAGAAGTTATATTGTCATTAATCACAGTTCATGATACAGAGATAACAGAAAACTTGTGAAGAATTTAATATACTGCAAACTGCCGATTATATTGAACCCTCTGTTTGTCAAGAGGTTCGCCATTGTTTACAGTTATAGGGGACTGTAAGTTGACAAAAGATAACCCAAGATTCATTCAAAATCTGGTGACAGACATCTAAATGCTTTATCCATTGACTGACAGTAGATGATCTCCCATTGTGACGTCACATCTAAATACTTTATCCATTGACTGACAGTAGATGATCTCCCATTGTGACGTCACATGAAAATGTCGCTATAATGTCCACGAAAGCTGGTCTACAGATATTTTCATGGTTTACGTTCATCAGAATATTTTTATCAAAACCTGTTGTTCCATTTTCCAAACCATACCATATCCATTTTCATCAATCATAACTTTGGTTAGCAAGTATCGAATCTCCGATTAGTTGTCACTGGTAACATGTCACTGGGAATTACCCAGATGAGAATTACTGCCCCTGTTGAATGCATAGCTTATCTAGTAATTAATGTTTGTAGTCAAATCTTTAAGTTTTTGAACATTTTCTACTTCCACTTCAGCATGTTCATATGTTTTTTTTTAATCAGGAAAGATGGTGAAGATACACATCAAGAAAGGTGATGACAGCCAGTTTCTGTATGACACTAACGTGGAGACGTCTATAGACGATCTTCTGAAAGACATCAGTTGTATTTTCAATGGAAGGCTCAAGGTGATGAGGATCTGTGCAGGTTTGTAGGAAGTGGAACATGGTCTTGAATATTTATAGTATCATTTTAACAAATTTATCCGCGAGAAAATCATTACTAAATCATGTCTTTTCTTCTGAGAGAAATTATGAAATTATTTCTATTTATTATGAACTTACTACTTTACAGTGCACCCCTGATAATCCAAACTTGTCTTTTCTTCATGTATAAAATGTGAAATAATTACTATTATAAGTTTGAAATATAAATATGCAGTCAGTATAAAAATCAAGTTACTAGTACATGTAATTAGAAATTGCAAGTTTCAGTATGTAAGTAGTTAGTAATCCTGTTGAATTCTCTTGCACAGAAATGGAAGAGTTGTCCAAATTTGGCATCACATTGGCTCCAAATATGCAGGGTTTGACTGAGGACCAAGTCACGGATCTAAAGCTGGTGGACGAGTGGGCAGATAAGTGTATTCCTAGTGGCGGCTATAAGGAGAAGAAAGATGAGATTGGACGTCGGAATGGCAGAGGTCAGTCCTATAGATAGTAGCTAGAGCCACAGGTTTAGGTTGGTGGCCACCATCTGAATATAGTTCCATGACATCTCATTATCAAATTGTTATCAAACAAGTATCACACAATTTAACAAAAATATACATCAAAGCTACAATGTACTAAGATTCATGAAGTGTCCTATTTCCACAGTTTAATTTGTGAATAATAGTGTTGTTTGTTCCTACTGAAACTGTATAGCAGCCACACATAGCTTGTTTTGCTATTATCAGTGATTATGTTAGATATTTGTCCTAAATGTACTGGGAGAAAAAAATAACAAGAGTGATTTTGTACAAAAAAAGTAAGTTTGTTAGAAGGGGAATGTGACAATACACAGCTAGATTCATTGTTATTTCTATTTATTCATGTTAATTCATATCATTGGTGTTTGTAACTTCACAATAGATACTGATTAATATTTTTTCTGAAGTGATTTTAAATATTTTCAAGGAATTTTCCGACATCTTGTTACAGCTCCCAATGAGAAGATGTCTAATGTGCTCAAGAAGACGATACAAGAGGCCAAGGATTTAATATCCAGAGTATGTGTATACACAGATATATGTGTAGGGGGATAATGTGTAGTCTTCTAAGTGTATTACACAGATTTGCTGATTGGTTGGTTTAAGGTTTTAGAACATTTGAAATTCCATTGGTCAATTTTGCCCACTATGACATCTTGTAATGATGAGTAAGAATGGTCATGGCGTGGTGTGGACAGTGGTAATAACGCCATCGTACTAAAGTTTATATGCCTACAAGGAAGAGTAGCAATGTTGACTTATTTAATTGCACTTGGCTTCATTCAAATTAACCCACTTGTTACTCAGAATTGCAGATTACCTTTCCCTCGTGAAATTGATGTTGTAAAGCACTCGCTATAGCTACATTGATTTCACTCGGGAGAGATAATCTGTAATCCCGAGTAATAAGTGGGTTGTTGTCTATATTTTGTCAAATCAACCTACTTTTTTTCTTCTAATATATACTTATTTCTATTGTAATCACAATATTTATTCAAATTCATCATTCCATTTATTCAATCATATATTCACTTTTAATCAAACTTATCATTTTTAACCCATTTATATTGTATAGTTAATTAGTTCACCGTCACGTATGGGTGAAAGATTCCCGCTGTGACGTAAAACAAAAATTCACTGACTCACTCACTCTTCTAATATATATATTTTCTATATAATCACTCCTCAATGCTGTATTATTTGTGAATGTTGCAAGTCTATTATGAATACTTTATTCATGATGTAGTTATTCTGGCCAACAATTAAAGTTCCTGTGATGTAGGAAAAATACCTGAACTGCACCTCCCTGACTTTGTGCTTGTGTTCCACTGAAATCACAATCATTCTGTGGAACGAGCCCCTCATTGTCTTGTGTGCCATGGTTACAGGAAAAGGTGAAGGCCAACGTGGAGATGACCCAGGCAACAGTGAAGGAGGCACTGGACATATTGAGGGGAGCCGTGATGATCGTGTACCCCATGGGGCTGCCCCCTCACGACAACATCAGGATGGAGCTGGAGAACAATGAGGATCTCGCCGGCACACAGGTATTTACTTTAGCATCCAGCAGTGAATGGGTACCCAGTAGGATGAGAAGGTCATGTGAATGGTAACCTTTCAGTACTGAAAGCGGCAGCTTGGGTTGTACAGTCAGCAGGGAGTAGAGAAGGAACATTATTCAACGTGTGGTGGATTTCTACTGTGGAATAACTTTTCAATAATCAACAGTGTTGATTTCGTCATTTTGTGTTATTCGATGACGAATATTCAACAGCTGACTGGGGTCGCCTCTCTTTATGTATTGTACAGCTAAATGGTTTTCCATAGGCCATAATGGTTTTGATTGATACAATGTTTATTAAGGAAATAACTTTACCAGATCACACATGGAATGACAGTATATCCTATTGGCAGTCTGGAAAATCACAAAATAAACTTTCTACCGCCTTCTACTATAAAAACAGTGCACGGAAGTTGCACAAAACTCACATGTGTGTAGTTCACAGAAAGCCGGCTCAATAAATAGGTCAAAGTTGTATTCATGAATTTAGAATACTAACTGTTCAACCAATAATAGTCTTGGAAATCCATAATAACTGGGCTAAATCTTCCATAGGTAGTGCTCTGCTACTACTGTATCCAGTTATTGGTTGCCTTATTCCTATATTCAGATTTATTTTGGTCAGTTTTCCATGGTTTATTCTTTTGAAATGATTATCTTGAATAATTAGAATAACCCACTTGACATGAGTGATTACCACCCGAGACCAGTGATTAAGGAAAATACGTCTTGTGAAATTAATGTTAAATGTTTGTGAATACAATATTTGCAATAATGACACATACTTTCATCTATAACACTGTTATATTGCAGTCATCACTGGAGGTGATCGATGAAGCAAGTGCCTCCCTCTGGTGGGCAGGGAAAGAGTTAACCAGGGGGAAGAAAATCAAGGACTTCATTGGGAAAAATGAGAAAACTAAAATTGTTGCAAAGTTGCAAAAGGTTAGTAATAAACATTCATATGCTATGTTTGCATACCTTTTGTAATAGGTATATGTTATGATATCGAAGAAAGCAATAGGAGATTGCCATTAGTGTGTTATTATTATTATTGCTATGTACATATATATACCACAAATATAGAGAATAACTGCTTAAATGCACTTTTGGAAATGTGTGAACAAGGATATAGTATTATCTTGTTATTGTTGCATTAATATCTGATAAAGTGTCATCATAGCATGATTGTGGCAGAATGGAAAAGTAGTGTATACATGCATGTTCGAAAGTAAAATATCGTAATTAACAGTATGTGTTAAATGAATGTAGATCATCCAATTGTAAGTGACACTAAGTGGTGACCTGGACATATTCTGCTCCAGAGAGGTCAGGGTGCCCCAGGTCGGGAGCCAGTCGTAACTGAGGATGAACAGAAAAAAATGATGTCTTACTACTACAATAAACAGGAGGAATGGAAGGTAGGAATTTAAAAAAAATAATTTTGGACATGTTTTTCACAGTATATCAGTGATGGATGGTCAGTTTCTGGTAGGAGAACCTGCTACACCTTTGTGATAGAGCAAGACATATGACCAGTTTTTCACAAAATCTCAATAATACCTGCTGGTCAGGTGTATGACCAGCCGCTTTAAGAGCTCATTGACTGTCGCCAAAACTCCCGTAATAAGGTTACTATGGTCAGGATAGCTCACAGTCCTTCAGTGAATCTGTTGTTCTGGGACCAATGGACCCATTTTTCCCCCGATCAATTGCTATGAAGCATGGCTGGTAAAGGTAAGCCAGGAATAATAACTACATGATATAATTCAGACTTCTCACTTCGAGGTTAGGAAACCTTTCCGAGTATGATTTGTTCATAAATCCACATGCACGTTTTGAGTTGAGCATGAAATCATATTAAAAAAACGTTCTATAACCTACAATGTAGGCCTAATTTCTGCCCCCCTGGATGTAAGTCAAACTTGAACCTTTAGATTTGGTGTCTGACACACTACTGACTGTGCCATCCCATGCTATTGCTAGAAGCAAGGTCACTGCAGTTATGACTGGTAATACACACACGACAAGGTGCTGGCGCCCACTAACCAGGGGAGATAACTGTACACAAATAACATCACTCCCTACAGTGATGTATCAGTCAAATATATATCCCATAGTTGGTTTTTTTTATAAAGTCTTATTAGTCTTTAGACACTATTTTTGTTCTAGCCCCAAGATTATGAAACCTTTTGAGTATGATTTCATGCTCAAGGTAAAATTTTATATGGGGATTTGTGAACAAAACCTTGAGTTGAGCACGAGTTTGTACTAACAAAAGTTGCATAATCTCGGGACCTGGTGTTTATAGGATACAACCATATAATACTAGAATGTTCAGAAAATATACGTGCCAATGTGTTTGTGTTCAGAAAATGGAAGCAGATGCAGAAGATGCCTACATGGATTCCACATGGGCAGACGGGAACCAGTTAAAGCGACAATTTCAGGGTATGAACAACATCAAGTGGGGACCTCGATGATCCAGGGAGAACAGGGACACAGGACATAGCAACAGCAATCACAGGAAGAACATTACATGCCTGACTGGGATAAAGAACTATTTTACATTTTGCCCAGAGTGAAATTGTTAGTTACTAGTATTCTGATGTATTGCAGACCTAACACTGACATGTATTGGTTTTATTGGTTGTAAACAACATGGATAAGATATTTGTGTTACACATTTATTTTAAATGAATTAATCAATATATATATGATTGTAATTTTTTTGAATGAGATTGATTCATAAAATTGGTCCGATTACATGGAAAGAAAAACAAATCGTGTACATTTATATCTGCCTACAGTAGCCCTTAGGATATTATTAATTACCAGTGTGATTTTCTGGGTGTACAAGAAATTTCGGCTTGTAAAAACCTGTATAGCCTGGAAATCACACTGGTAACAAATTTATCGAAAATCGTAATACGGTAGATCTACATACTTTTAGAAAGCGAACTTGCAAATATCCATGCGGAATGTCTTTATAACGTGCGAGTCGTGGGTGGCAGCCATGACGTCACAGTGATCATGACGTCACAGTGATCATGACGTCACAGTGATCATGACGTCACAGTGATCATGACGTCACAGTGATCATGACGTTACAACTTTTAACTATGGCCAAATCGGGGTGTACAAGTTTTCCAGGGCATCTCTCAACCAATCAAATCGCTAGAATTGTCGCATATTTTGGATATTATACTTTGTGAAGTGTTAAATATTACTTTAAAATCTACAGTACATTCTGTTTCTGGAAAACCAAACATTTTACAATTATTCCATCAAAGGGTTCATAAAGTGTGAGTCTTCATTATATTCTGGCATTATTATCGGTGCACTCATTCATGTCACGATCACTGATACTTCACGTATACCATTCATGTCACGATCACTGATACTTCACGTATACCACTCATGTCACGATCACTGATACTTCACGTATACCAGTGAAGATACTTCACGTACACAGAAATGGAATTACTACTGACTTGTTCCTGTTAGTTTCCGTGATGACCTCAACAGGTTTCATTCCATTCCTTGGCCATACATTCATGCAGCTCTCGTACATCCTCTAAGAGCCCATAGCACTCTCGTAGTGATCAGTGAATGAGATGGGTACCAGAGGGCTATTGTCTGTTTTTGGATACGATGGCTTTATGAAAGTGTGTGAGTTATGATTAGCAGTGTGTGAAGTTTTCATCCGTCCAGGTGCAGCTTTTAACACTATGACAAACTTTCATTTGTATTCATCCAACATATATTTGTCTCCAAACATGAACCTTTCATACAAGTCACAGTATGGATGGCAAAAGGAGCAATGTCACATTGGATCATCATCTTATTAATTACCAGTATGTGTGTCTCATGGTGTTCTGTCTGTATCAGGTTTGAAAATTGAAAGACGATCAAATTGAACATTTTTGTACATACCGTAGTTGTCAGTTTTCATATATTTTTTACCATCACGAACTTGTATTTATTTCGTTATTTTGTTTAATGATTCATGTTGATGTATCAAGCATGCCATCCATCTGAAATACACCATCTCATGTCAATCATGACAACTTGTTTGTGTTAGTTGTTCGATGTTTATTTTCCACACTGTAACTAATCACCTGCCACATTGTGTTCATCTTGTGTTAAAGGCATACAATCACAGTTTGTTGACATATTTCAAGGCCAAACATATTTTACCTGAAAGTATGTACATTTAATTTGTCTAAATTTTCTGCATGTCTCACTGGTTTTCAATATTTTCATAGTTTAGTTAATTTTTGTATTTTTTATCTTGTGATAAAAATACAAAACTCTGAAAAAATATGAAAATATTTAAAACCAGTGGGACCTGCGGAAAATGTAGCTTCTTGTTGCCCAATATACTTGTGTAGACAAATCAAATGTACATACTATCACCTAAAATACATTTGACCATGAAATGTCAACAAACCATGATTGTATGCCTTTAATACACTGATAAGTTTACCTCCAGCATCAGTGAGTTCCAATGACAGTTTATCATTTCTTTGTGCACATGGAAAATGAAAATGGACGAAATTTCCGAGCATTGGACATTTATTCTGTACAAAAAAATATACAGCATACAAAACAGCTATGATACAATGACCAGTCTATGTCCGTACAAAATACGACAGCTGTGAGATATAGAACTGGAGCCAAAGACGTACAATGTCCGTGGTACTCGTTGCCATCCACTGCGTGGTGCCATTACAGATCATGTATGGATCCACCGTGGTGTATATGTATATACTAGTACAGCTGTCAGACAGACACCTCAGTGCTTCTAGCTGTATATTGTAGGTATAGGACAATACTGTAGTACACACCCCCCACCATGATTTAATAGATGAGAGAAGTGGATCTATAATCTGCAATTTTGTCCCAACAAAACTGAAAATAATGCTTTGCAAACAGTCTACTTTCTACCATATTTTGCCTGAAGCAGGAAGCAGAACATTTGTGGAAAGTTACATTATTTTCTATACGATTATTACATCATCCAATAAGTAATATATCGAAATCTCATTTAACCTACTTCATGCTAAAGGCAACTGGAAATTACCTATTACAATAACATCTGTAAAACCTTCTTTTACATACTAATTTATTTGATTAATGAATTATTATTCACATTAACACTAATACTTGAATAGATTTATTTTGTTCCATTGATTTGTACCACTTCACAGAAATGCTACACTAAAGTTAAATACAATGTTGTTTCGTACAGAAGATGTACAATAATAAATATATTTGGCAGAGAACGACAGACTAGTATAAGTACTAATGTCATAGCGTTTAACAGCGCAGTAAGTAAGCGTGATGGCATGTACATGATACTGGTAATGTACCAGTATATACAGGAACATAACACTCTCAGAAGGCAATAGCATCTTTACAATTGTGCTTACAAAAATATGGATGAACACCAGTTTTATCAAAATAATGAGAATTGACCCTTAGGCCTGGTCAGGTGATGATAATGATGAAATTTTGCTATTAAATCTATGATGATAATAATAATGAAACTTTACTAGATCAATATCATGTTAATAATGAGAATTTACACTTAAAGTAACTTATGAACAGTAATTATGAGAATAGACCCAAAAATATGAAAGTGTTTGCGAGAATGTGCTGAAATGAAAGTTACTGAAGTAAAAGAATAAATATGAAAGTGAATTAGAGCATGCACTAGTGGGTGGATTTAGCGCTTTACAAATATCCATATTATTATATAATTCACAAATTTAAAACATGGTCAATAATTAGACAATATCTTATGGCCAGAACTTGATTGGATTTATGTCTTCAGATTCTTATCAAATGGAAACCTAAAGATAAGGAGGGATATGTAAAACAATTAACAAAATTGGTGTGGCCTAAATATTCTATAAATGAACAAGAGTAGTTCCAAAGCTTAACATGAAGAAAAGAATCAGTTAAGAACATAATGATTGTATCTAGGATGATTTCGCGATATACTATTGAATTCTATATGCCTATATGTATTGATTTAAGGTATTAATGTAAAACAGTATGGATGAATACATCCTCTGAAACCCATGACTAATTACTACTTAACATCTGTCGAAGGGCCCGAGTAATACAGACCACTTTGCTCCGTTTTCCTCTGCTGCAGCAGGAACAAAAATTTAACGGTCAGCCAATCAGAGAGCTCTTCTTAAGTTTAATGTTTGACAACAAAGTGACAATACCAGCCCACATTAAATAACGCAGGCTTGGATTGGTCTCTATTTTTAGAACAGATGACATTGAGCTTGCTACAGATCTGAGTTCTAGATAGGCATATTACTCATGGTCTTTGACAGATGTTAAACTGGCATAGGCCAAATTGTTTCAGAGGATGGGATGAATAAGGTCAAGTCAAATACACATACCCGTTTTACTAAGACAAGCACCAGTCTATCTCCAATACATCACCGAAGTCCTTATTGCATAATCACTATTGTTACTTAAAATGTAAAATTACATTAAGAAATGTACATGGAAATATCATAATTTTATTCCTTATGAATAGAAACAGTCATTAACAAAGTTGTGTAAATTGTCAACGTAAGAACAGTTATTAACATGGTTTTGTTGCAAATACAGATCTGTCAGAACAGTCAACAACTTTCTCAATTAAATTTACAATGGTTTCATTTCAAATTTGTCAACCAGCGATAACTGGTAGCCATGGCAGCCAGACATTACTGGGTAGACATGGTAGCCAGACATTACTGGGTAGACATGGTAGCCAGACGGTACTGGGTAGACATGGTAGCCAGATGTTACTGGGTAGACATGGTAGCCAGACGTTCCTGGGTAGACATGGTAGCCAGACGTTCCTGGGTAGACACGGTAGCCAGACATTCCTGGGTAGACATGGTAGCTGGTCATTACTGGTAGATTTGGTTGATTTTAGAAATACTGAGAATATGTGGTCAGCCCTATTCACTTTATGCCATTCATGTCCAGCTGTCGATAAATTAATACATGTATTTTCATATGAACACTAAAATGGTGAATATTATTTCCAGGAAATCATTTATGAAAACAACCAATAATTAATATATACGTTGTCCATAATTCATTTGTTTAAAACATTTAATTTAAGTTAAATATGATGCAAATACATTTATTTCAATTAGATGTAATAATACCTAGAAAAAAAGGTACATTTCAATAATATATAATATATAGCTGTAACTGCCAATTAAAATGCTAAATATTTAATATTGAATATACATAGGAGCCATATTTATCGCTTGCCATTTCAGTTTCAATGCTATTCACAAATTTAAGTACCATCATCAAGTACAGAACATTCTAGAACCTGACATCCAGCACTTCTGTACAGAACATTCCAGAACCTGACATCCAGCACTTCTGTACAGAACATTCCAGAACCTGACATCCAGCACTTCTGTACAGAACATTCTAGAACCTGACATCCAGCACTTCTGGAGAACAATGATCTGGTGAACAGTCCTGAACCTGGCCCAGAGATTACAAAACTTCTTGAGTATGATTTCATTTCTCGAGTTGAGCAGGAAATTATTCTCAAGAAAGTTTCGTAATCTCAGGGTCTGGTATCAGGCAATTTTACTCGCATCTGATACATAGGTAAACATATTCGCAATACCTTATGTAACGTATATATAACTGATTTTGTACTAATGCTGCCCCAACATTTTCTTTTTCAGTCTACAAACTGACTTGATAAACACACCTATCATTTAGCCATGGCCTGCACTTCATGAAAGGGTTGTACTGTAGTCCAGGCCTAAACCAAAGTGTACATATTGCTTTTACTAGAGTGAGTCATTGTTTTACGTCGAAGGATTCCTGCTGCGACATAAAACAATAGGTTAATCACTCACTATAACAGGAAATGATGTAAACCTCTATTTACGCCCGGACTAACAGTAAGACCCTTTCATGAAACACGATCCTGGGTCCCATTTAACAGAAGGATGACAATGCTACAAGAGTGGTAACATGCATATAGGGAGTTACGACCCTCAAATACGATGATTTTGTGAAAGCCCCGCCTTGTTAGTAGTAATATACTTCATTGGTTCTTTAGTTTTCTGGGGTTGACTAGACTACTCTAGAGACAACAGACAATGCAGACCGATTAGACAAATGTCAACAGGTCAGTGAGGACATCTCAGATTGGTTCTGCAGTGAGACAATAGCAGGAAACCAACAGCTCGTCTTATCAAGCTACAGTCAATGTCCTGCTAGTTTTTGGTAATCTAGCACAGACCATTATGCCGATCATCTACAAATCAGTCCATATGTCATTATGCATAGGAAACTTGAAAGAATTTGATGATGAATACAACTATTTTAAAATGAACATGCTAACCTTGGATGAATTGCTTTCCCAAATTGGCCAATATACTTGAACTTGCATATTAAAAGAAATTTAAAAAATAAATATAACAAACATTGGTCTTCTTAACCATGTTCGCATTGTATGTGAGAATATTTGTGATTATATCATGTTGTAGATCGAACTCAAGATATATTTGTGATTACATGTAGAAGACAATTATTTGAACTAGCGTATCTCCATGTTTTGTCAATTTTATTGATATTTTTTTGGAAGTGCTAGTTGTTGGTCAGTGCTACTATAGGCACAAGATGGTGTGAGGCCCTGAGATGCTACTGTGTATCCATGACAACACTGGCATAACTTTAACCCTTTAGAGCACATCAGGTTTGAGCATTTACAAATTATTGGGTGAGAGTGAATTTGTTGCTTTCATATCGCAGCAGGAATATTTCACCCATTTAAATAAAAAAGATTGGAAACACTGGCGTAAATTAGGTTGAAGCTTTTGTTTAAAAAACAATCTATTAGAAATAGGAAGCATGGGATGTGCTGTGTACAATTTGGTCTAATACATTTTTTGTCTCGGTTTCATCAGTGGAATAAAAAAAAAAGAAGCTCCGACATGGAAGGTCTAGAAGTCTGTGAATGCAAGGAGTCTGTGGATACAAGGAGTCTGTGGATACAAACCACACGTGGATACAATACTCTATATCCACACATTTTGAATAATCACGTTCCATTTTCTGTATTCATATAACCTACTTTTATAAAAAAAAAATATAAAAAAATCAAGTTTATTATGCAAGAATAGATTTAGAACTTATCGGGATAAAATGTTGAAAAACAAAATAATTAATAGTTGGGGTAAGTGTGGGTTTGGTTCCCCGAACACATTATTTACAGACACAATACATCTAGAATATTCAGGATAGATAACATCTATGATAAATTACAGTACAATTGAACACGGACTATTAACACCTGCCCTATGATGAAGGATGCTCATTGAATAGCTGGAAAGCAATCAGATCTTAGATCTCAGATCTCAGATCTCATAATATACATGTGTATATACATGTGTATATGTGTGTGTGTATATATGTGGTGTGTATATATGACAAGTTGACAATCACCCCCAGTATGTACCCATTTATCACAGTAGAGGTAACATTACTTTTTTTTAAAAATCAACATGCAATTCGATTCGTCGGAATATAAGAATTACGGGATTCCAATATTAATATATTTACAAGAATAGCATGAACATATCAACATATAATTTATCTGTATAAAAATTTGCACTGGATTTGGTGTATTGGATTTTGAAACTCTTAATTCATTTGTACTTTCACAAGATAAATCATTTGCAAATTAACCTGTATACTTTCTTTCTAAATGATGATTGTTTAAAAATAATTGGAAAATATGGTAAAAAAATGTCAATAATTTCCAATGTTCTCGCTCAAATGAACACAGTAGATCATTGTAAAAAGCCAGCACTGATCTTTCTTATTTCTGATGTTTGAGTAAAGATACAAACACCAATGTGTATCTCTCAGCACTGTTGTCAACAATAAGCTGTCGTATTAAGTCCATCAGCAACAGCCTTTTTCCAATAAAACATGGCTGACTCCATTTTAGTTCTAGACTATTCAATGAATGTCCTCAGCACTATTTTTCTTTCTCCAACAAAATCTGTTGAAGTATCCTTGTGTAAGTTGTCTCAAAAGATTTTCAGTGCAAAATGTACACAAAAATATCTTTCTTGTTTGGTTTTATATCCATCCTGATGTAAAGGAATAACACTGTCACATCATCACAACCTTGTAGCAGGAAAGCAGCATTGTTCAAGGGAGGTAACTCTTTTGCTCACATGGCATTGGTCTTCTATCACGAAATCCTTTGGTTACCAATGGCACACAGTAATATCAATCAGGTCACTACAGCATTAAAATAGATTCACCCGTAGTAGTTGCTTAGACTTCTTGAGCCATCGTTTCTTAATGTCCCTCGAGGACTAAAACGGACCACTTCAATTCGGTCTATAGACTCTGCTCTTTCCAATGAAGATGCTCCCAATGTGTGATGATTAGAAGTGACATTATGACTATGGGTTGGTTCTGTAATGTCAAGTTTTGCGCGCACATTGCGTTTATACTCACGTCCAATTTTTATGAGAATAATAGTCAATAAAATAATAACACCCACACAAACTCCAAGCACAAAATATAGCACCACCTTTTCCAAGTTGGCTGAAATAAAAATAGGTGATGATTATAATACAGACGTTGAAATGGCGCAACTGAGTCAATAATATAAAATGTATTTTAGATTCCAGAACTTAGATCCATTTCTCTTTCAATTTTGTCTACGTTGAAAAAAGAATATAAAGTGAAATCTGCCACAATTCATTGGGATGTGGACAGATGAAAAACATCCAATTGCATTTGTACATATCTAGAGCTGATGAAACTCTATTTAACAAACGAGAAGTAACACCTCTAATACCTTATGGCAGTAGATCGATAGGTAACTGAGATAATCATACTGGCATGTTTCAGGCAGGTTGTTAACACCTCGCTGTTAACATCTACAGTATATGTTTAATAAAAGACTCCTACTGGTTTGGGGTAGTGTGATTTGACCTTTGGCTATTGACGGATTACATCTTTGGCTATGATTCCATGATCATCATTATCCTAGCACATTGGCACCCAACTTGGGACAAAGGTGTCACCTCACAGTAGGAATATTTTATATCGCAGACAAAACTACATTCAGATTAAGAATTATGAACAAAAAGGACGAGGTTCAGGGGCCTGTTGTACAGTACACTTGTAGTTACAATTGATTGTAAGTCAAATTTTCGTAACCTGCTACACTTTTATCGCTACAATAGTTTTAGCTAATCATATTCCGAAGTACAGTAGCGATAAAAGTGTTTTATGCAATGGACTTACATTTGTAGCGGGTTCCGAAATTTTGGCTTACAATCAATTGTAGCTACAACTGTTCTGTGCAACGGGAGTCAATTGGCAGATCTGACCATGACGATGACCTACTTTTCAGGAAGTGAACGGCGTTGAACCAATCCATGATAAACCCCATTGATCTGGCGTGCTGATGACCAATGGCCACCGTGGTGTAGTTGACACACAGTACGGTCAAGTTGACCGTCCGAGTCTCCGTGCTGGGTTTAGGTGTGTTGAGAGGGACAGGGTCCTTACTACCTGTGATGTCCTTCCTACTGGTGTTGTGTGAGCTGGAGGTGATCACGTCCTTGTCCTCAAGGTCTGCCGCATCTACAGGGAGACAAACATGACCTCAAACATTATCTCAAACAATGGGACATGACCTCAAACAATGGAGTAGACATGGGACATGACCTCAAACAATGAAGTAGATCATGGGATGTGACCTCAAACAATGAAGTAGATCATGGGACATGACCTCAAACAATGGCATAGACATGGGACATGACCTCAAACAGTGGAGTAGATCATGGGATGTGACCTCAAACAATGAAGTAGATCATGGTACATGACCTCAAACAATGGAGTAGACATGGGACATGACCTCAAACAATGGAGTAGATCATGGGACATGACCTCAAACAATGGAGTAGATCATGGTACATGACCTCAAACAATGGCGTAGACATGGGACATTACCTCAAACAATGGAGTAGATCATGGGACATGACCTCAAACAATGGAGAAGACATGGAACATGACCTCAAACAATGAAGTAGACATGGGACATGACCTCAAACAATGAAGTAGACATGGGACAGGGTATTAAAAGTTCACGAAAATCAGATTCTGACAGTTTGTATTTTTTTGTATGTTCCAATATGGTAATGTTCTGTTGAATATCATGGCTTCCTGCCACTGTAGACTGCTATTTCATGTGGACTCTATTTGTGATGATTCAGTCCAGCACTGACTATAAGCTTTCCCTACTCTCCTACCCAGAGGCTTTGAGGTGACTGGATACATGCTTGACCAAGTAACACCAGAATTAACCAACTTTATGATGAAGATACACTAGTGACACCATATAACATTAAATTATTGTTGTATTTCAATGCTTATTTCTCAGGCAAGACCTTCTGATAGAAACATCTACAATACATATACAGAAGTTACAATTATTGGAAATGCATTTTTCTTGGAGAAACATTACATGCTGGTCCTAGCTTGAATTGGAAAAGTAGATATGTAATGTGGGAGTGTTACTTTAGTCCTGTGATGGCATACCTGCAGATGCTTGTTCTGGCTTTGGTGTGATAGTTTTCCTGAATGTCTTGTAGTTGATGGTGGAGGTTTCTGGCACGTGCTTGGTGAACACCTCACCTTCCGTGCTACTGCTTCTGTGATGGTTCTTCTTCTTCTTCTTCCTGTTCTTCCTCCTGTGGTGTTTCCTCTTCTCTTTCTTCTCCTTTCTGTGGGTTGCCTTGAAGGTTTTCTTAGGAACTGGAACAATAAGAATCAAATTAAATAATAATAATAATAATAATAACAATCATAATAATAATGTGAAGTTATATAGCACATATGCTTCCATGCACCAGGGGCCCGGTCCGTCTTTTGAAATATAATTACCTGATGATTGTGGTAGTCATGTATTACTTACAGAAATCATAATTTAATCATTGTTTCTGTTTATCTGTACCTAGTATATAAATGATATAGTGAAATGTCCCCCCCCCCCCAACACACACACACACACACACACACACACACACATGTACTCTACCACAGCCAGTATTATCATGGTGGGTGTGCAGGACGGCTAATACTATACTAGTCTGTCACTGCTCACTTAATGTATTTCCCCAATTACATAATTATGTAACAGGATTGTCAATAATAGTATTCAAACCCAAGTTGTCAGGATATGAGTCAAACACTCTACCAATTTAGACCAATTTAGACAAAGGGATAACCCCACTGGCTGAGACCAATGAGAGCACTGGACAATAACAGTAAATATTGGTACCTATATTAATACCACTATTAAATCTGACTTCTAAGAATTACAATATTGTAACTGTGTCCGGTATTTTTATCTACTTGGTACAAATCAGACTCGGGATTGTAGTTTCTTTATAATTATTTCTTGACAATCTGTTGGGTCGCGTATGAGTGAAATATTCCCGCTGCAACGTAAAGCACTAATTCATTCATCATCAATCTGTTGGAATGTCATGGTGTACCTTCAGTGGGATTGGTTATCACATTGTGACGTTTTTACGTTTGTTCGTCCTACTCTTTTGTCACTGTGACGTTAACCCGCCATTGTCACCATACATTCCAATGCACATCCTGAATATGTTAACAGTTTGAAACGAAACGTTGATGTTTTTATATAGTTTATGATGATTGTTCAATTCTGTAAAAAAATATTTTTTTAAATAAAATACTAATGTATCCATATTTCAAATGTAAAAGCATGTGGTAAGATGATTAATAATAATGAAGTATCCCTGTGTATATTGAATCACAACACTATGACTAGTAGCTAATTTAAGACATACAAGCAAATGCCTCTCTACCTATATGTGTTGAACATCATCCTCATAGCCATGTTGAATGGAATGGAACAATTATTAATGGAACAATGAACTCTTATTTATTAGATATCACTGAAATCAAATAGTTCACAAACACCCCCAGCCTCTCCCAATTAATAACTAATGTGACAAAGGTTTACTGCAACGTTCAATTCTTGAAAATTCAAAACTATACCTTTAATTGTTGTAAGGACTCATTGTTGTAGATGCCCCATTGGTATTGATTGCGATAATAATCCCATCAGGAAAATGTTAAAACTCTCTGAATAAAATTCATGAATATGTGTAGTTGTCAATTCTCAAACATCAACACACACGTTGTAATTCCTTCTGAGAAAGTAGAAAGTCAAGAATGTATCTGAATCTCACTGCAGCACTGCCTTATAAACCGCTCCACGTGAGAGTCCGTGCTATAGTATTCACACCACTCTTGTTGCTTCATAAATCCATAGCACCATTCTATCCTCAGACGAATGCCATTTATCACTCCCTGTTCAGACCATGCTTTCTAAATGCTAAATAATCTGGTTCGAATCCAATTAGAGGTAGTTTGACCCAATTAAAGCAATTATCTCATCTGGTTCGATGACTCAACATGCTGGTGACATTTCATTCCTACATCACTTTCTGGCCACTTTGCTTCTGGTACTGGCGCGATCAATTTTTTTCACACTATATTATTCAGGTCCTTTCTCCATTGCCATTCGACAATGCATTAGCATTGAGTAACTATTACATTACACTGTGAGCCCTTCAGCTCAAACAATACCAATGAGACCACAGAATTGGACCAATCCTCTTTCTGTATTTGTTCACCTCACTTTGGTGCCTGGATTGTCAATATTTTTTTGTATTGCAAACCAAACTGACTATATTACATCCTTATTTACTAAGTTTAAGTTTCTGCAAGATGGGAGGCACAATTCTAATAAACAATTAATTTTACCAAACACCAAACGTTCCAAGACAAAATGTTCAAGAACACTAAGCAAACCAGTACCATCATCAACATAATTATACAGCTTCACCCAAAAGTACAAGCTGCATTTCTTATGCCACATCATTACATATTAAATATCATACATTTGATTATAAGAAACGACGACACATATAATATATCAGTAGGCTAAATAACAGTATATTCCTCATGGAGTGGAGGGAAAGTGAGTGGACACATTGATCCCTTTATGTAATAATAAAGGTCTACGAACATGGATGGATTTTCTGCATCATTAATGTACAAATTATTATTAGTACCTACCTTTCAATAATTTGAAACAAATCCATTACAATGAATATGAGGATATCTGATTCTTGGACCGATTTTACTGTCAAGTAGTAGTGACTAACATGAGTCTGTATCGACTGGTATCCTAGTTGATACGAATACTTATAGTACACTCTACAGTGCTGTCTGTTCTGTCAGGTTGTGACAACATAGGTATTTTATATACAGCGTAGTACATATAATGTAAGTGACATCCGGACGTGGGCAGTACAACTTCCTGTCGTACAGGATATACGCTCATTGAAACTTTTTATTTACCATCGATTGTCATGAGAATATCCTCTATGTGTGTGTGTGTGTGTGTGTGTGTGTGCGTGTGTGCGTGTGCGTGTAAATTAACATTTATGAATCATAACTTTGCTTAACAATAATTTATATATAGGCCTATTGCTAACCCTACAGAAAAAGCAACCATCTCATTTTCAGCTTGAGTATCAAATTCAATTATATATATCATTACAATGTTGAGTTAACAATGACATCTACATGTCATGTCTACCATTGCCCTCTCTCACACTAAATAAGCTCCCAGTAATCAGACAGAATAGTTCATTACCATCATCAGTTTATGTTTAATCTATTTAAACAGCACAATCATTCTATAATGCTGACATTTGAACACATAGACATTTGAACTAACAAACATTTGAACACAGAGCCTCATTGTCAATGTAACTACTAAACGAAGGTCAAATTTGTACAAAACTAAAGTGGAACCACTCAGGTATTCATACATTCAATACCAAGACTGCATCATGGGAAATAGGATGTCCATGTTTGCCTCTCAATAGAAGCAAGTTGCAGCCTAATACTTGATGATCGATCACTGTCTTGACAATGACCCTCATGGAAATATTGTTCTTTCCAATTAAAATGTAAATTTGAAATGATTTGAAGGTTGGCAATTTCTACATTGTGAATAATTCAGAACTAAGCTGATTGCTTCCAGAGACCGAATGTCTCCATCTTGTCTCAATTGAGGTGGACCATATACACAACTTAACTGTCACAATTGAGGTGGACCATATATATACCTGGTCTCAATTTAGGTAAACCATATATGTACCTTGTCACAATTTAGGTAGACCATTATATAAACTTGTCACAAAAAGAAAATAGAAACTGAAAGATAAAAAGCGGGCAATTCCAGAACTAAAGCTCCTCATTAGAGTAGTTGGAATACAGGAGACTTATGTGTGGCCATGATTCCACCTGCACTCCCTGACATGAACATGTGTCACTTGATTTCCAGTACAATCTCACCTCTCAATAAAACAGCCGTATCTATAGCCAGGATAGAAACACTGCACATTCCCTGTACCATTGAAAGGAGTGGCAAATAAATTGTACGAGAGCCAAATAAATAAAGCTCCTGATAAATGAATCGCAGCATGATTACAAGTGAGAAGGAAAACAGCCAGGATCGTAAGTGATCTACTACGTGGCTACATCACATGGTTCTGATTGCAATCTCCCACTGACAAATTGTTTCTGCTGTAGCACCCTGCCCTGATGTAACTATGACCATTTTGTATGCCACCTAGATCTCCTTGTATGCCACCTAGATCTCCGTGTACGCCACTTAGATCTCCTTGTACACCTAGATCTCCTTGTATGCCACCTAGATCTCCGTGTACGTTCCATATTCGTGATTGTCATATCTTTGTCAATAAAATCGGAAAGAAAAAAATGAATATTTTGTTGGATGATGTGAATATGAATTAGAAATTTTAAAAATTGAAAGTTGAATGCAAATTTAACTAAAAGTATCTTTTTCGTGACGAGACACTTTTATTGGATGTTCATTCGGATTGCCTTCAGGGACATCCTTATCTCTGATGACGCTCGTTTCTGACAGACAGCCAGGCATCAAAACCAAAAAAACATTTCCCAGGTTCAAGTTGGTGTATTTATGGGTTATCTAAATGACACTTTTCCTTGACACAGAATTGTGATGTCCCAAAGAAAGATGTTGAGATCACATAGAAAATTATCTATATCTATGTCCATGTTTGTTCATATTCTTCAATTTATGGATCCAAATTTACCCCCCCTATATATCCTTACATTAAAACTACAATTACACTAAATCTAGAATTACTTACATTAAATAATAATGAATATATAATCAAATTTACAAATAAAATTATCCGTCTGTCATTTCTATTTATTTCCTCAAATTTCAAACTGAATCTGACATTATTAAATCATTGCTGACATTCACATTGACAACATACAGTATGTAAAACAACACCCATGACACCCGAGTCAGAGGAATTAACAAAGAAAATCAATGATGGCATCCTATGTGTTTACTTACCACAGGTATATGTGACATTTAAGTATTTATTGATTCCGTTTCCGCACGGATCTCCGAAGATGTACTCCTCTGCCTCCAACAGACACTGCTTCTTTCCATGGCATTTCTGCCGCACCGCTTCCACGGCATTCCGTGCCTGGCAGTCTGCAGAAGTAAATAGGCTGATTTAATTAACAGTAGTTAATCTAATAGCACTACAAGCATGTACTGGTGTATGGGAGGACGTGATATATAAATCTACTTACTATAATTATTTTGTCATGTATGCGTGAACAATTCTCTTTGCTACATAATAAACCATCAGCCTGCTGGATTAGGCACAAGCACAGCTCTGTAGGGCATCTCTGGTTGCCGGCAGCAGGGGGACGAATAAAGCACTAATTCAATCAATTGTTATTATTGCTATTATTACTATAAGAAATTATTATTTTCAGTGTAATGGCTTGACTATCAGAATTAATGACAAATACATTTTAAAAAATTAAAAAATCTTTTATATTTCATATTAATTTATTGATGTTACATCAATAGTGATTGCACACACACGCACCCAACACACACATACACACACACACACACACACACACACAACACACACAAATGCACACATACACACACATCCAACACACACCCAACACACACACACACACACCTAACACACACAGATATACGCATGCACATACACACATCCAACACACACACATGCACGCACGCATGCATGCACGCACACACACACACACCCAACACACACACATCCAACACACACACACACACACACACACACACACGATATATTCTGCTTCTTTTTCTATTATTGTACTGACATGCATAATATACATTTCATCAAGATTTATTGGGCTTGTCCATTCCCAAGACATGTTTCGGTGAATTGGTTTGTATTGATACAATTTACATGGCATTGTGTCAAACAGAATATATATAGTAGCCATAACACTCTTCCTTGATTGTGGCTAGGTGCTGCGAGGCCACCTGATGTGTTGAAGTAGACATGTTTTCAATCCTGATAAGCCACCTCCCTGGGTGTGATGGAAACACGCGTCTTAATGTACGCTCATTAATAACATTGGTATCCAAATATGCGGCCTATAGTAAAGGTCAAGGAGCATGTTTTTATCAACACATGTCAAAGTGAGCTCATATATGCAGGAAGCGTGACAGCACGGGGAAGGAATACATGCATTTCAGACACTACTCGTATCAATATCACACACACGCGACGTTGAAGAGGTTAAATACGAGTTTGTGATTCACAGAAATTGGCGCTATTATAAACGTGGTCATTTGGGGTTTGGTAATTTCTATGACAAAGGAAATACATGGTAATTACAATTTGCAGTGGTTGTGAAAATAAATATATAAATAAGGAAATATTCTATTTGCATATAATTTCTGATGGATTAATTTCTTTTTTTATTGAAATTGAATTTTAAGGAATATTTATCTTTATTTCTGGCATAGTATGTATCTTTAAATATATCTGTTTATTTTCTTTTTGTATAATTTGAAAAGTTAGATTTTAATAACATAAAATCATCATTAATGTGAACGTCAATTATTCTACAATGAAGATATATAAATGTTTCTGTAAACTGACTTGGGTTACAAACAAATAGTATTCCACAGAACAATGATTGCACTTTGAGATTTATAATTCATTTTATCACATAAAATAGGAGTTTGGGAGTGCAATAAACCCATGCTATAAATATAAATATTTTCACTAGTGCAATAACATAATAGATATTTATAAATGTATTCATATACAAGTCTTGGTCCATAATTTGTGGAATATAAAGTTAAAAGATTTCTTCAATTAAATATGCAAACACATTTATTAATATTTACACATTTACTTGGAAATATATTTTGTCCATGTGCTTTAACCCAGTTCCCAAGACATTTGCCTATTTGTTTGTGACTAAAAAATCGATATTACAATAGTTTCTACAGTTATGTGATAAATAAAATCTCACATTCATGTTCATATATTACTGAATTTATTAAACTCGTTGGCAAAAATGATTATATGCTTGGCAGAGCCTCGCCAACACGTTTAATACATTCAGTATTATGACCACTCATGTTAGAACCTCTATACATTAGACTGTGAGTTACAGTTCATTCAAGACTTACCTATGTGATCTTCACCACCTCCGCACAGTGCCGTGCCGTTTGGAGAGCGTCCGAACATTGCAGAATACACCGCCACTCGCGTAGACCGCTTGCACCAGATCACCATCTCATTGCCTTCACACACTGTTTTACTCTCGTATCCATCTGCAACACAATCATGATAATAATAATTTTTAAAATAATAATAATAATGTCCATTTGTAATGTGGTAAAACTCAACATTAGTAAGACAATGAGTAATACTAATTATAGAGAAAGATGAAAATGTTGGATAATTTGAGGGTAAACTAAATGAACGGAAAAAAAATATTTATCACCGAACGAAAAAATAATTTATCAGTTATTTTATATGAATTTTATTCAAAGTTATGTAAATGTGAACTTCATCATTGCATGGAATCAAACAGTACCTAGACCAATAAACAAAATGTTGAGGCCATGTGACATGACAATAAACATAGCTAGAGTGGGTTCATCTACCAAACTTCAACATGACAGGTCGGTGTGACATTGGAACTGGACTGTGACTTCCCCATGCCGCCATGACCTGTCCGTTAATTTCTAATTCCACGATCCTCAGGCATGTCTATTATTTCCTGTAATTCAACAGCCACCATTCAAAACTAACTCAGGTCGAATGGACACTTCATTGAAATTAAGTTCCTAAAGTTAAATTAGTAAAGTAATTTGATTATCTCAATGCCATCATTGTTTTCAGCTATCAAGGAGAATAATAGATTACTTAATTAGATTAGTTTTTCTTCCCGCTGGCTTCCTAATGAACCATACTCGTATTGGCAAAGACTTGTTCACATGATTAATATATTCTATTAGCTCCAGACTAGAGACGTAAATTACTACAATGCCATGATTAAGATCAATTTGTTTAATAGAAATACTATATTTGTTTTAATATCCTTAATAACTTTTAAATGATCAATGTTCAAAACACCGATAATAACATCATCATAATTATGGTTAACTTGAAGTTTGTAAATATTTTGTGTAAGTATGTACACTATTATATTACAAAATGAATGAAGTAGTGCTTTACGTCGCAGCGGGAATATTTCACTCATATGCGACGACTATATTACAAAAACCATTAGAATTATTAGAGTAATTCATGATGTGATAAGTGGATCCATAACATTATCAACATGTCTGTGAGGTTTCACCACTCTTCTAAAAGTGGGCTGGCACCTATGGGCAATATGCTTACATTCTCATGGATACTTTCTCAATGATTTAATTACAACTACATATAACATACTTTAAGCACATTATTAAGTGTAAGTTTGTTGTCCTGCAATTAGCACATATTCAGTACTGTAAAATTGCAAGATGACCTGAATCCAGTCATCAGATGAACATGATCGGAGATTCTAGTTAATACAGAATTTAAGGAAGCCATTAGGAGGAATTATGTAGAACTGATCTGAACAATTATCTGTGAGTAATACAACATTAGGCTTTTATTGGATTTACATGGAACATACTGATTGGTCTGCTACCAAGGCATGAAAGCTGGTTACAGTACCAAAGATCAGCAAGATGGTTTAGACTGGTGTTCCTCTGATACTGTTACAAGTTGTACAAGACCTGAAAGTGATCCTAGAAGTTGTACAAGACCTGAAAGTGATCCTACAAGAAGTCAGTGGACAATGTGGTATCTGTGGTATCCATAGGAGTTGCAAACATTTATTTACTTTTAGAGGAAATGTGTAGATTTTCAAACATCAGAGTCTCTGCCAATCAGAGGCTGATTATTTTCCTAGAATCTACAACAACATGTCAACATGTCTGTGTAGATTGTGCACATCTCCAATAATAAACAAACTCTGGCATGCAGTGGGAAAAGTGCAAGTCTTTTAGTGGCACCAACAGACAGACTCCAGTCTATACATTTACCATGAAACATAAACTCTTGGTAACAATTATATTGGGTTAAATATACTGGGTCAAATCTAACTGGGTAACATTTATACTTTGTAACAAAAATTACTAGGAAAATAATCAATACAAAATAACAACAATATTGAACACTGCGGAAACAAAAATACTGTACCTATAATAGGTAACACATTTATTTGGTCTATATTTGGTGACATCCATTAAAACTGAATACCCTATGACTGAAGGGCAATGACATTTGTAACCTGAGCCTTATATCATCCTTAAATCTGTAATTAAAAGTACATGTATTTCAATTCCAGCCATTTCCAATCACTTCATATTGTTAGTATCTGATTCCTGGTAGCATTCCTGCCCAGCATTCCTGCCCAGCATGACAACCAGCATTCCTGCACAGCATTCCTGCCCAGCATGACAACCGGCTCATTACCATGACTGAATGGAGGACAAGTAATGATGACAGACAGCTTATTACATTGGTCAATCGGGGTCGAGTATTCATTATTTGCTGTCACCAAGCCTATTTTCTAGTTCAGCCAATGTTGTCATTTGACTGGAAGTAATGTTGTTGGACATAGAATACCTAATGTTGAATCTGACAGAAGATCTCACCATCTAAATCTCACAGAGCACATCACCATCTGAATATCACAGATGAACTCATAATCTGATCACATAGGAATCTTAGTACCGTCATCAGATTAAAGTAATTTTGTAACAATCAGTATTTGGATTCTGGACATTCTTCAGTCAGACATCACGCGCCAGCTTATTAGTTTTGGGGTTTGAATTACAGTCTAGAGCCACTTTCAAGATGATTTCACATATGTCATGGATTGTCAGGTTACAAGAGGAAACTGGCCTGCAACACCAATAGTGCTGAGTGTTGTAGTAAACCTGAAAGTACCGGCAAGCATTGGCTGGCACTGATGAATGAAGAATGACAACAGCATTGTGCAGACAATGCATCCTATCATGATCACATCAGAAATATAACTTCTGTGAACTTTGATCCTGGGTCCCTGGGTGGTTTCATAATATAGGACGGTTGGTCGTGAAGTATGACATTCTGCCACTTCACTAATACCCACAATGCTTCACAGCCGATTAGGACATGCATCAATGGCCTTTGTTTTGTAGTCTTTAAAGATGTTAAAAAAATATATTTTAATTTTAAAAGGGCACTATCCTTAGTTAATGACAGGAGATCTCTATGACTAATGTTCACAAATAGATTGCTAATTCGATTTTTGCATCTACTCCAGGGTTGCTAATATAATTTAATATTTCCACTTCAAAGATGTCACTGAGCCAAGATTGAAACCAAACTAATGTAATTTCTCTAGTTCTATAATTAACATGAGTAAGTTGCTAGAAATGTTTCTTATGTCTAATAAAAAAAAAATGGGGTGAATTTCACTTAGCAAATATTTAATGTATGACTGTGCATAGGGATTACCGGATAAGCTCGGAGGACAGAGATAACATTAATGCGAGCCTCTACATTCTATACATTGCTGACTTGTGAAGGAACATTTACATTCTAATATCACATGCCAGGGAGACGTTCTATGTCTGTTGTTGATGTACATTTAGTTGTCTGTCTACAGTAGCATCAATTAAGATTCCTACATGGCAATGATCAACATGGACCTATACAGGACCTATACTATAGGCATGCACTGACATAGGAATCCATTCACTGACTGCACATTCACAAAGACTTTACTGGTTTATATTCTAGGTGACTGTGTTCACAGAGAACTGCTTCCTATACTAGACAGTATAACTTTGCCTTGTACTATTATAGAACTCTTTTATATCTTATTTTGGTGTGCTTGGAGCATACACTATGCATGGAATTATGCACTATATAAGTGTTCTATTATTATTATTATTATTATTATTATAATATGAAATCTTCACTTGAACCTAATATAAAAGTACAGTGACAAAGTTTTGTATGTGTACTTTGACAAGCTATATTTAAAAATATAAGAAAGAAAAATGTACAATTCATTGTCATGAATGCAATATCACTTTCAGTGGCATTAAATCACCAACATATTCATTGTTGTTCTGAGTAATAAGAAACAGCCAAGACAAGATTATTGTTATTTGTCTGGGCAACTCTCATAATACTCCTATATATTCCATGGTCTGTGGCAAGCTGGATTCATTGTTATGTGAAACATGAAGTTCTTACTGTAAGTATATTATGGTAGGGTGTTATATAGCAGACAAGAACACGGAACAGATATGATAATTACAGTACAAGATGACAAGTCATGAACCTTTTTTCCTAATTTCTTGAACTTTGCTTGTGTTGTATGCAGCATCATAAGCATGTATCAATGCATGAAGTTGATGCAGCACACACGCATATTATTATTTATATTAATAACATTTTATTGTTTAATTTTAAAATAAAAAAAGCAAGAAAGATTGGTTCAGTATTTTGAAAATATGGTCCATTGTATAAATGTGTATTATTATTATTATTATTACTATTATTATTATTATTATTATTATTATTATTGCATTCATACCATGTCATTGTTACTTTTCCAAAAACAAATAAGAAGAAAAACATTATTCAGTATTTTAACATCTTAGGTACAAAGATGGAACGTCACACTAATCATACTAAAATTGGATCAATTATCTTAGATTTTAATCAGGCCATAACAATTTGCTAAGCAGGAAATGACCTGTTACATGCCTGAACCTTAATCCAGGAAGTTTATAATCCTTTCCTCTTCACTTTCCTCATCAACTGTTTACTGCCACTATCATCTTGGAGAGCTTACACAGCCCTGTTGAAAGATAGCCAGCATTAAAATAAAAATAATTCCCAATATAATCAGATTAGTGGCAGATGCAACATCTGTTTTATTTAACTCTTTCCTGAGTGAAGCAATAATCCAATAATCAGCAAAGCAAATCTCCATGTAATATTGAGTCTAGTATTGCTGAATGAATCTTTAAATTTCTTTAAAATAAATTTTGTCTTGGTTTCCATAGTTTGAAAGTGATGCAAGTACAGGTAAACTGTTATGTGTATCTCAGATTAAGTACAGAGGGTTAAAGCCTTACAATTGAGACCCTTCATTCTCAGGGTAAGCAGTTGTAAACGTACTTCGTACACCCATACCACTGCATAACTGTATACAGCTTGGAAACATTCCTGGCATGCATGTGGTAGTTTCCTGTATTACATCATGATTTTGTGGCGGTATGCACGCTACTCTGTGTGGTATGCACGCACGCTACTCTGTGTGGTATTCACGTGCATTCCATGTGCTGCTATTCATGTGTCTTCAGCGACTGTAGTCAATTATAGTATTACTCACATGCATGTTATTATTTATTTACATTTTCTTAAAGGCTATAATGTCAAGAAGTTTTTTTACAAATAACTCTTACAAGTATATTTGAAGTTTTCAAAGTGTTTGAAGACATGTGAAACACAATGTCAGAGGATATACCTCTATTACGAAATATAGCAAGTACGTAATTTCTGATGTGTATTTTCTTCTTTTCATAAAATAGAACATAGCATTGACATCAAACTTTAATATGGCACACATACAACTATTATTCAATGAACAAAATGGCAGCAGATCTACTCTGACTATCAAAACGTAAACAGTCTAGACAGTGTTTGTACCCTTACAAAGAAACAGTGTAGGTTTTAAAGCTGTCAAGTAAAACAGTATACAGAGTGGATAAAGACATCAGAGGTGTAGGTCCTTATCCTGACTCAGTCTGGTAGCTGAGACTTATCTGGAGGTAAACATACTCCTGGAGGTTAATTAACACATCTGTGTCAGACCTGTACAGCTTTCATCTCTGACAATATGACATAACATTGGACTTGCAGCCTGCAGCTATCTCCGAGACAATCACTGATAATCTCCATGAGAAGCACAGAGTGCATCTGTGGTGTAGTGTATAGTGATTGTAGTGTATAGTGATTGTAGTATATAGTGATTGTAGTGTATAGTGATTGTAGTGTATAGTGTATAGTGATTGTAGCGTATAGTGTATAGTGATTGTAGTGTATAGTGATTGTAGTGTATAGTGATTGTAGTGTATAGTGTATAGTGATCGTAGTGTATAGTGGTTGTAGTGTATAGTGTATAGTGATTGTAGTGTATATTGTATAGTGATTGTAGTGTATAGTGATTGTAGTGTATAGTGATTGTAGTGTATAGTAATTGTAGTGTATAGTGATTGTAATGTATAGTGATTGTAGTGTATAGTGATTGTAGTGTATAGTGTATAGTGATTGTAGTGTATAGTAATTGTAATGTATAGTAATTGTAGTATATAGTTATGGTAGTGTATAGTAATTGTAGTGTTCATATCCGAGTGTATGCAACTTTATATGTCAAGTCGTGATGGGTGAAATATTCTGAGGAAACGTAAAACAATAAATCAATCAATTATATGTAAAATATTTCCCATATTAACCTTTAAGGTACCATTTAAGTGTATACAATTCAAGTGTAGCTCAACAGTTGAACTTTCAGATACAATTTTGTGTAAGTGAATAATTTATTGCTTAACACCACTTGTGACACTATTTAACAGAACCTGTGGTAAACTATACATAGACAGCGAGTTACGACTCTCGTAAAGCTACAAATCATTCTCTAAAACAGGATACTAGTGTTATTTTTAATACAAAACATTATGTTGTTCTGCATGTGACATATTTGATCTACCGGTACACAAACAACATTGTTCTGCATCCAGTAGTTCAACCATCAATAATTCAGACAATACCTCCGAAAGAAACCAAGCGCAAGTCTAAAAGCCTACTCTGCAGCAATGTTATACAACTAACAGCACAGCACAGCAAGATCAATGACTTCCAGCTATTAGTCCCCGAATGATAATGGTAATGAATGTTTGCTAACATCAGTGGCTCTGTCACTGGCAGACTGCAGACAACTGCAGAACTGTGAGTTGTGAGGTCCACGTCTGGCTGAGATTGGACAAAGACTTGCACCGGATTATCTCCGTGTTAACAGTGTGTACACACATCTGTACACTCCATTAATCTGTACAGACATGTGTACTCTCCATACATTTATGGCTGTCAGTAAGACAGATGGTAGTCCATGGACGGCAGGATATATGTATGATTTATGATTAATTATTTATGGACATTGAATGAAATTGAGTGTGTCTGAGTAAATTGGTTTGGGACTGAAAGCATGTGTTATCTGATTTGTTTGCATTTCGATTCACATTAACTGGTTATTCTATAACTATTTCATATTGTATTTTCATACTAACATTAATCAGTTTCGTTTTATTCAATAATTATTTCATATTGCTTAGTAATTAAATGTATTGTATTAGTATGTATATAGGCATGTGTAGTTTGTTAGACACATGTCAGTGATTGACTCAACAGCCCAGGAGTAGCTTGAAACACAATACTGGTAGGTATGGTAATAGAGACTTGAACTTGGTGAGGAAGGTCACAATTTAGTCATTCATTTCAGTCATCAAATAGAATAGAACTCTGTATATTAGTATATGAAAATCTCAAAACGTTGAGATCATTATGGAAATTAATAACAAACACATTTTGGGAATAATTAGAACTACAATTCTCAAGTTAACACCTGTACAGATAAACTTGTTCTAGTTCACACCTGTACAGATATATACATTGATTAGTTGTCACCTGTACAGACATATACACTCGGTCAACATGATCTACATAACAAATACCTATCACAACAACATCTGACCAAGTGTTTTCCATGTGGCCGTCCTGTCCACTCATTATCTTACCTGTACAAGTACACAGGCGTAGTGAGACTATCAAAGTCAACAGAAGAATTCCACGGTATGTAGACATTTCCGACCGACTGACTACTATGTCCATCCGAGTGTACGTTAATCCATAGCCGACTTTGACCACACCTGAAGACGTCTTGACCGACTCGCTGGCCGAACACTCTCACCGGGCAATCCCAGTACATCCTGTAGACATGCTGGATGAATCAGTCTGGGTATCCCCCATGCCTCTAGTGCTGACACACGCCGTGATAGAGATCCTTCTCACTCTCATCCTCCGTGCTGGGAGACCTCAACACAGACAGCCACACTGGGGCTCACAACACGGAGGTTAATTGGAGATCCTGCAGGAAAGGTGGAACTACTGGGGAGACTTGTCCAAGATGTGGACATATCACGGGGGAGGAACCTGGTCATCTATGACCGTGTCATTGTTGAATGATCTCACCGTGAGTCGGTGAGTCGTGGTAGACTCGTGGGGAGGCAATGACGAAATGGACCAAGATGAAGAGTGATGAGTGATGAGTGGAACGGACACTGTAAGACACTCTCACCCTCTTTCTCTCCTGCTCTGTGACTGCTGCGACAGCCTTGTAACCTGGCCCTGCCGTACTCTCACCAAATCAATACGGATGCCAGATGGAGGGGGGTTCAATCAATGGCCAGGGTGGAGGGAGTACAACCAAACAGCCTTTAAGCCCGAGGGTGGGGGGATTTACGTTAATACCAATACCACAGCCTAGCGGGTAGGGGGATGGGTCAATAGTTTTGGGGGTAGGGGGGGGGAGATTTGGAGGGAGGGGAGGCAATGATGAATGGGGGGAGAGGCAATATTTTGCCTGCCTGAAACAGAGGGTTGACCAGTTGTGTGGACGTAATGACTGAGTGTGGTGACAATACAGCCGTGAATATATGAGATGGGATTAGAGTGCAGCACCACACCATAATGTGGATGATAACCAGATAAACAAACGAGGAGCTAATAACAGATAAGTGCTATCTTACTTTGGACTGGGACACATTTAATTGGGTGACAACTATTATAGATAGGTGGAGGAGCACCATCGTTATGGAAGGGTGGTGAAGATGAGATTAGACATTGTAAATATATCTGAGTAAATCAGAACAGATAACAATGTGGATAATCTACAATTAAGGGTGACAAACTGGATCAGTATCAATGATTACCATATATTTTCTGAATGCTACTGTTCAGTTTTCATACTATTGAACAGATAAAAAAATAAAGCGACTTGATCTTAATGAATGCGTTCTGGCAGCTGTCAGTGGCGCACGTGTGCACATATGTACGCACGTGCGTCTGGGCAGGGTGAAAGCCTACGTCAATAACCCTTGTAATGGTAATGGGACAGAACAGTCGGGTGGCTGGGTGCTGCCTGAAGGATCAATGGGATGTCTGAGGCTGTGCACATTACAATCAATATTTTGTTCCTGCTTCAATAAAGGGTTAAAAGAGAGATGGAGGATATTAATGACCCACATTAGGCACAGCTAGAGATCGTAAATTACTGTGGGAAACTGTGATGACCATTTGCATTACAAGTGCACTTACTAGAAAATTACAATACTGGACTCAAACTAGTGCTAAATTGGACTCTTCTCAATATAAACCAATTAAGCTAAAATCCAGTATTTCATTTAGGTTCCAGCAGTGGTTGTCGTAATCTGGCCGTTCAATACTTTAATAGACTGCTTCATCTATTAGGATAAAATAGAGTGTATTGATCATTTCCCATCTTAAAGATAAATTGGACTAAATCTCAAACCATATTATTCTTCAAGTTACTTTTGACTGAGATTTAATAAAGTAATATTGCTTGAGTAAAGATTTTCCATAAATGAGTAATTCAGGTAATATATTTTCCATCACAATGCCAATGGTAATAACTTTAATTAATTTCAAATTACACACAAGACATAGTGGACTGG
>JAUTBT010001569.1:33787-49798 GCA_032361225.1 Lepetodrilus schrolli
TACTGAGACAGGACATAGTGGACTGGTACTGAGACAGGACATAGTGGACTGGTACTGAGACAGGACATAGTGGACTGGTACTGAGACAGGACATAGTGGACTGCTACCACTCTTGTATCCTCCATCAATAAAAAAAAAACAGCCCTGCTGGAGAGATTAGACCATTCCCAATAGAGGAAGAATTCATCCCTCCTGTCAATAAGGTTGGATTTAAAGGATGCTGCCAGGCTTATGAGCCTGTCCACTCACGATACCATAATGCATACAACAGCCCCATTTCACAAACAGTCTTCACACTAAGTCTCACTCCAAAACTGTTCTCAGACTAAGTCTATAGTCCCTTTCCTCAAACTGGTCTTAGACAAGTCACACTAAGCCATAATCCCACTTCACAAGCTGATCTCAAACTAAGCCATGATCCCATTTCGCAAACTGACCTCAAACTAAGCCATGGTACCATTTCACAAACTGGCCTCAAACTAAGTCATGATCCCATTTCACAAACTGGCCTCAAAATAAACCATAATCCTATTTCACAAACTGACCTCAAATTCAGCCATGATCCCATTTCACTACCTGACCTCAAACTAAGTCATGATATCATGCATATCCCACTTCACAAACTGTTCTTAAACTAAGCAATACTCCAAATTTACAAACTGACCTCAGATAAAGTCTACATCTTCAGCCCTTGTATTAATGAGCATATAATAATGTTACAATAATGGTATGGAGATTAAAAATGCTTACAAATCTTACTAATCCTAAATCCAGACCAAATTCTGAAAATAGGAATGAATTTCATCAAACAATTAATAAAGATACTGGCTCTACAAAATTGCCTCATCTTAAAATAGCTTTATGCAAGTGAGCCATGTGTTAGCCCCAGTACTAAAACTCATGCCATGTGTTAGCCCCAGTACTAAACTCATGCCATGTGTTAGCCCCAGTACTAAAACTCATGCCATGTGTTAGCCCCAGTACTAAAACTCATGCCATGTGTTAGCCCAAGTACTGAAACTCATGCCATGTGTTAGCCCATGTACTGAAACTCATGTATTTCTCATCAACATTACAGTGTGTGGATGTCTATATGGAGGTCTGACCAGTACTGTCTGACCAAATATAGATGTTACATAAGTCTCTCAGTGCTAGTTCCTGCTATATGCATCAAATATGTTCTTAATCAATGTCTAAACAGGATGGGGATCTGAAGAACACATCAGTATTGTTAATAGAACAAGACATAGATTGAGAAATAACCAGGGAAAAACCACTATTGATGAATATGAAGAAGAGTAGCAATGATTGTCCAGACACCATCCTCCATCACGAAGACATTGAATTAAAACACATTGGAATAGAATGGTGGATATTGAAATACAACCTGTTAACCAGATAATTAATTATACTGATAAGTTCAGATTCTGAAATATTCTGCATGATAAATGACAAATTTAGAATATTTGTCTGCACCTTTGTTTTTCAGATACTAGTACATCCATCTAAAAATATTCTGGAAATTGTACATGCATAGTGTCAAACACAATGCATATTCCACAGCAGAGACAGAATTGATTAAAAACTCTTTAAAATTATTCATGGACAGTTAGTGTAACACAGTACTGATGACACAATGGCAATACTATATTGCAGCTCATGCATAGAGTCGATACCAAACACCTTACTATGTAAACAACATGACATGTGACATGAATACAGCTTGTTTGACATGTTAGCATACAGACATCATTTCACAGGATTGTTCCTAGAACTAGACAACTCCATCTGACCCACAAGGAGATCTCTAACGATCACACAGGGCTAATGGATAATATAATGGACAGTTTGACCAATGGTCACTGTGGGACCCTTAATTATTTTGTCCCCTGCTGAGCAACTATTCTTGGCCATTCTTCAGTCAATCAACTCCAGGAAGTTGGACAATTTCAGATGTAGGACAGGAGGATGCCATTGTACGCTAGTCACTCAATACAACCAGGGCTCTCATGTAGGAAACAGTGCAACTCTAACTCCAACCGTAATAAGAAGCCATAGACTACACCATTGCTAATGTTAGAGTTAAGGTTACCTTAGAGTTACATTGTTTCGTTCAGGAGAGTCCTGGCTTTGAGGCAAGCTATGAAGCATTCTTGATCACGATTTCATGCTCAAATTTTACGTTGGATTTTGAACGAAAAACCTGAGTTGAGCAAAATATCATACTGAAAAAACATTTCGTAACCTCAGGGCGAGGACAACACACCATTATTAATGATTTTGAAATACAAGCTTATTAATACATGTAATAGCAACAGTACATACGAATAATCTATCCCTTTATCTGCTGTAGGCATAATTATCTCTGTGTGCTAATCATTCTCTCATCTGTCATCCTGTCACTGCAGACAGATTTCTGTTTTGTGAGTTGACTCTCCTCTACGTAGCTCCTGGAGTCAGATACAGGAGATTAAATCACTGGCAATGGAAGACATACAAGCAGCCATACTGCGACAGGGAGGTGCTGTTATTTCACTGATGCACTGCGGTCTAGCATGCTGGCCGTATTTCATTTCACCTCCCCCTTTTTCTTCACCAGCGGTCTTACAAGATACAGTGGAATCTACTCAGAGAAGGTGAAACTGAGTGTTTAATAACAATCTGTGACAAGACCAGCAATCAGTCAGGGTCACTGGCCAACTGGTGCTCAGCTTGGTGGTCAACCTATTGGTCAAATGGACATCTGTGATATATCACTGTCCAACGACAGATCGATAGTCGACACAATCCAATCTTTGATGAGACAGGGAAATTACACCTAGCTCAGGGATACGAGACAAAAGAATGCACTAATGATAAATCTGTACATGTCTTTTTTCTAATGAGCTAAAAATAATGAGCAATATGTTCTAATATAAGTGTTTAACCCCAAGTGTGCTTTAGGAATACTTAAAATACAAAAACATTTAGATTGTACTTTTACAACCTTCATTGGAAAAGAAATATTTTGAGTTTTTGGTTGAGACAACAAAATGAGTTTTTGAAATAGAAATTGTCGCTTGGAGTAATTCTGACCACATTTTTATTGATGTTCTATTAAAATATTAAAAGTATAAACATCTCACATTTGAGTTGTCAACTATTCAGTAGGTGCAACCACAACAAAATATCTGTGAAATGTGGTCATAAAATTATTTTCTGAAAAGATCATTATTTCCAAATATCAGAATTGCCTCAAGCTAATCTATTTATTACTATTTGATTCAGATATTTCAAGGATGCAACCAAGGCTGGTCCACATGTATAATAAGAACACTACATCTCTGTACCCCTGGGCCAACTTGATCTACTGAATGCCATACAGTGTAGCCATCCTATTATCACATCCATCTAAAAGCATCTGAACACATTAGCTAACTCAGGGCCCATGTCCAATGTACATAACATGGATCTCCAGCAGAGGCAGTTAGTGTCTGGGAAGAGATTGCCTGGATGTTATGTGACTGTAGAGGATTGTATGCTAACAGGCAGTTTAATTCTCCCTGGTTTTACATCATCTTACTTCATCAGGCTGGTGCTGTATTCATCAATACTGCCACTGATGATAGCACAGACCAATATGATGATGGTAAAGACCAGTGTGATGATGGTAAAGACCAATATGATGATGGTAAAGACCAATATGATGATGGTAAAGACCAATATGATGATGGTAAAGACCAATATGATAATGGTAAAGACCAATATGATGATAGCAAAGACCAGTGTATTGATGATAAAGACCAATATCATGTTTGTAAAGACCAATTCTATTCTTGATGATATTAAAGACCAACATTGACATTGTCAGTGATATAGTAATGATAGTAGAAACCATTAATAAAGGTAAAAACACTTATCATGTACAATATCCAATTTTGAAAGCAAGCTTAAAGCACCACATTACTATTAGTCAGTTATTTTGTGAAACAACCAGATCCATGATGTCTGCTTGCAACCTAGCTGCTTGTCAATGAATTCTAATCATGTCAACAACAAAAAACAAAAGAAGAAGCAAAGAATGACAAATTAGATGAATGGCATAGCTGAGGTGCATACCTACACAGACATACCTACACAGACATACCTCTGGATATAGATGTACAGAACATGCCAGCTTTCATTCCTTCCATGCTAAATAGCTGACCTAGTAATTTTGTGTTCACATTAAAGGGCATGAACGCCTACATTGAAATAAAGCTTGGCTCATCTGTGATGTCACTATCAAGCTATCAGTTTGTCATACAGGTCTGTCCTCTCCATGCTGATGGCAATTGAGGATGCACTAAAGATCAGTGAAGGTACCTAATCCAGCAGGGAGAAGGATAAACATTATTCTCATAAATTACAATATCCTCATAAAAATCTTTAAAACTTTTGATTTTTGTTGAGCCTATGCCGCAATACTCCAAGAACTGTCTGCCACATTGGCTTACATTGTATTGCTATTTAATTCCACATTAATTTACATGGAGTTATATTAAATCTGAAAACAGCACTATCACATACATCAATTTCACTATATGGTGCACTGGTCCTTTTATCACATCTATCAACTTGTACTGCAGGAAAGTTTCACTGAATTCACACACACACATTCATTACAACAGTGGACAAGATTGATTAAAAGTAAGACAACCATGGAATAGATGTTCATTTGTATTGGACTGAGGGGTTCCAGACTTACATTCATTGGGTTATTGTTGATGCAGTACAGAAAGAAGAAAAAAATGTAGTACAGGATGAAGTACAGAAAGAAGAAAATAAATGTAGTACAGGATGAAGTACAGAAAGAAGAAAAGAAATGTAGTACAGGATGAAGTACAGGAAAAAGTAAAGGAATGTAGTACAGGATGAAGTACAGGAAAAAGTAAAGGAATGTAGTACAGGATGAAGTACAGGAAGAAGTAAAGGAATGTAGAACAGGATGAAGTACAGGAAGGAGTAAAGGAATGTAGTACAGGATGACATACAGGAAGAAGTAAAGGAATGTAGTACAGGATGAAGTACAGGAAGAAGTAAAGGAATGTAGTACAGGATGAAGTACAGGAAGAAGTAAAGGATTGTAGTACAGGATGAAGTACAGGAAGAAGTAAAGGAATTTAGTACAGGATGAAGTACAGGAAGAAGTAAAGAAATGTAGTACAGGCTGAAGTACAGGAAAAAGTAAAGGAATGGAGTACATGAAGAAGAAAAGGATCTATTGATTTCTTGAAGAAGGGAAATGACACGCAAATTTGCTTTATCAGTACCTTGAGCACCAGAGAAAGACCTCGTCACTTTAGTTGGATCTAAATATTTTAAATCAATACTAATACAGCTATAGGCTTAATGACATCCTACATCAGGTCAGTCAACCCCAGGATGGGCACAGGACTGGAGGTACAGAAATATTGACCACACCAGATTCTTGACTGATCAGAATTGGCATCTCTGTCTATTTGCCAATGTCTTGATGGAACTCAGAGAATGGCACATTGATTGTGAAAGAATCAGAAGACTGTCCAGTGTTTAAATACATGTAGCGGAATGAGACATGTTAATAGTCGCTATACTGGAGCCGTCTCCATACCACTTTTACACCCATAGTTTGCACCATTAATGCCATGCTTGAAAGACGTATCATTAGACTTATGACCCTACCAGACAACGGCAGTGCCAAATTGACGCATGGTTCTACTGTGAAGAAGTCGAATTTGAACTGGACTTGGATCAATAATTGTAGTATGAGCAGCGATCTGGACTGAAGTGAACATTAATAATATTATGATTTCCAAATTACTAACAGTAGTACTAGTAGTATAACAATAAATAGATGTTCAAGTGAATTATTGCTCGACGGCATGGCAGGAAGCTTTCAACCATACATGATGAAGCAGTTTCTACTGTAAATCAGGAAATTAATGCGTCACTAATTTAATGCGACGTCAAGCATTTAGACATAAATGCGACAACAATTAAATGCGATCGACCATGTTTTTCCCCGGACCTACCTTTCATTATTTTACATAATATCCTGCATTAATATCCTGCTCGCATTAATTTCCTGATTTACAGTATATGAAAAGTTGTTATTCTATACTTTTAAATACAATCATCACAATTACCACCACAACTATTCAATGGGAAGTCATTCATCATTATCTAATACAATAGCTGTCAAGATATCATAAATGGTTTGGGATTTCAAATATAAATTTAGTACTCTTTCGTGACTTTGCGATAATTCAAAATTGTTGGTGCATGGGCAAGTCTATCATGGTAACAATACAGCCTAAAACATGTGAAATGAATTTTAAAGGATCCATATTGAATAATGACATCATCCTTCAATAATTGTGCACTTTCTGCACTTATGGATTTAATGAGATAATGGCGTTCTTTCAATTCAGTTTAATAATAATGTCAATATTATTACAATGCCAATATTTGGAGAAATATTTCAAATTATGTTTTTAATATTGACAAATTACTTTTTAAAAATAGTTTTAAATATTCACTGGCTTTAACCCTCTCCCTGCTGGAGGCACAGGCAGGGCGCTTTAGGGCATCTCCGGTTGCCACCAGCATGGAGAGGGTTAAAGGAAACACACAATCTACAGTAAATGAACATTCCTTGTACTAACAAATGAAATACCTCATTAATACGTAAAACATATATTACATTCCAAGTATAATGTCAGTACATCCACTTAAATAGAATAATAATTAGGACAGGTAAAATTGACACAAAATATATTACCGAATGTGAAATTACATCATTAGTTAGAATAATTAATTATTGCAGATCATTTCAACCCAAATAATTGTTATAAAGTATGCAGTTTTATGAGAATTATAAGGTTGGTCACGTCGACACAGTTCAGTAACGTAATATAACTACACTATTCTGTGTTTAACATGTGGCTGACTTTATTCAAGTTTGAAAAAGGGGATTAAATCGCTAACAAAGAGTAATAGTGCGGCTGTTGCACATTAAAGCGCCACTACCGAGAACACCAAAATGTGTGATAAACAGGTGACAACATCGTGAAAGAGTGGTTTGAATTGCCGAGTTTCTGAGCCGCCGTTTTTAATTGAATGAAAAATCATAATAACTTTTAGATAAATCATCTGCTGAACAAAAGAGACTACATAAATACAGAAGATTACTATTAAAATTAAACCTTACCATTGACATAATCTATAATACCAACATCACTCAAAGCCAGCCCACAGAAATTAATTATACTTTTCTTCAAAGAAACACATTTACAGTATCAAGCTCCACACTTGTCCTTTAGCGCTTTTCTGTTTTATATAAATATTCTTTTATATCTAATACCTATATACTATCTCACCCCCCCAACTACCTGCTTTCATCTGGTGAGGAACGACAACACCCGAGATCTGTGGTGGATTTTCCACTGTAAACATGGTTCATGTACATGAGTGGTACTCTATGTTTTTCTACACTTCTGTGTATTTGTGCAGCATGCTCTGTTATTTCTGGTTTCTCTGGAAGGTGGTAGATCAACCATTCCATGTAGGGGCAGAGTGATCTCCTACATAGCTGCACTATTTGTGGATGGTATTTATTTCTGCATATATAACAACACAACCATGGACCACTAGCAATATCCTGGGACGATGTCTAAACAAATACTCTGGGAGTGTTAGGACGAAGCTGGTTTCCTATGGTGCAGTGCATGAAACAAACAGCATTGTCAAAGTGCAGAACAATATTATTTTAATGATATGAAATATGGAAAAGAATGTATAAGTGTGTTCTCTGATGATGTTTATGTTACCAGAACGTACAACAACTAGCTGTTACAGTGAGAATCATAAACCATGGCTGATGCAGTTGAAATGAGGGTGTTATCTGTAGAACATTCTCCATCAGGTACTATATATAACTTGCCTGAAAGAATTACTATTTTAGCGTGAGGAAGGTAACATGGGTAAATAGCATCCATCCAACAAGTGTTATCTCATCAGTAGCACAACTAGTTTTAAAGAATTCAATAAATGAAACAAAAAGTTTTTTATTGTTCATATATATCAAATATCAGTCAGATAAATGAAACAAAACTCTACAGACATCGCATCCTATCAATATCGCGTCAGAAAGGTAACTTTCGCGAACATTGATGCCGCCCCCTCGGGGCGGGATTTGAACCTGGAACCTTTGGCTCCGAAGTCCAACTTTCTACTACTGCGCTACCACCCGCCCAGTTTCATATATGACATGTTGGACAGAAAGTGACATCTAAAATGACATCTACATTCATCAGGACCAATCTGATAATTGCAACTTCCATGATGGTGGACCACAACATCAAATATTCATTGACATTCCTAAAAAGCTGTATTAAATTATATACAACATTTTATAATGATTACCTTTACCAATCTGCACAGAACCAAACACAACACACAAAGCAAGTACACATACTGTCAGAGATTAACGAAAACAGAAAAGGTCAAAACAGTGTTAACAACTCCAGATAATATCCAAGCCCAGTGATCATCATCACTGTACAACCATCTGGTCCTGAACCTCAGAAGAACTCCTATAATGTGAGGCCACTGTCCATCACTAATGGTTTGCCATGGTCAGCTGTCCCAACAATCCCCAGTGTCTTGTGTATCTCCCATCATCATTCACGGTGGTCATCTATCTCTAAGTACAGTTATACAGAGATACCAGAAATCAGAGTGGACATTCGGAATTACCTGTGACACAAATACATTAAAGAAGCAGGGACCTCTTGTACAAAACAGTGTAAGGCAACCTTGGAGGCGTATATGCCGTTTCGTGCAGGCGGTCCTCCTCTATCAAACAGCCTAACTCTAAGGTAACAATAGCATTAGGCTATTTCATACAGGAGGGCCCAGGATAGGCCAGTGATTCCTCTTCATGCCAACTACCAATAAATAGTTATATATCTGAATTAGGCCATAGTTATCTGATTTCCTGGTTTACAGGTTTTTTCTGTGGTCATTTTGGCTTGGTCATTTTACATATTTACCTGTAAGTAATCAAATTGGCTTCAACTTTGTGTTCAGCATTTCCTACCAGTATTTGTTCATGTTCAATGATGGGTTATATGACCATTTATTATTATAAATTACAAATATTTTCATCTTGTTTACTATTTCCATACAGTAGCATTTATAAATGTAGTATTACGTCACATGAAAATGACGTCATGTGAAATTAGCTCCCTAATTTGCATAGTTATTAGTCGGGCAAAGTAGCATGATACACGAAGTATCTGTATACTTCCTTGTTCTCATAAACTTACTTGAATTGCATTATTATTACTGGTTATTTCAAGATATATTGGTAACATGTTAATAAATACTATATTACGTTTTATGTTTGGACATAATATTTGGAAAAATTCAACATATTATTTAGAAACAAATGGCAAAAAGTGTAAATAATGTCCATATTCAACTTTAGTTATTGAAATGCAAGTACATATAGAGGAAATTAACGTGATAGTCCGACTGTTGTCCTAACATAAATCTTAAGGTAAAATATTTTACCACTTCTTATAAATACACATAAACGCCTTAAGATATGATGGTGAAACATCACAGCCACGAGACGGAAAGAGTACTATTGCCAGGAATTGTGTCTGCTAGTATTAACCTTTAGGGAACCTTAGTTTTATATCATGCTTGTTTTGCTGTGTATAAACACTCCCCAGATATACATTTTCAAAGTCCACATCGATATGTTATCACATCACGAGGAACCCTAAACGAGTCAAGCGCTTGGTATTTAACACGTCTCGACGTTTCCTCGATGTTGACTCGTCTCACTTCTATATCAATTATGAGTTCAATAATGAGCAGCGTATAATGTCCAATTTACCATTGCCTCTTGGGCGGCTGTACACGCAGTATGGCCTTCTGCAGTCAATGGCTGGCAATTATGAAGAACTGAGAACCATACAACCACGAGGGGATTTACATTTGGGCTAATTCGCTTACTTTGATCAATGGAAAGGGTCATTCATAAAACAAGTCACATTCTAACGAAGTAACGAACGTAAAATGCGGTTTGACGTTTCCAAATGACGGCCTCATCAATGTTAATTGTCTTTATGTTAAAATTGAATGATGAAGTAATGTTTGTGATTGTTTACCAGTCTACTAGGATATCCCATCAACAGCATGGTATATGCGTAATAACCTGGAAGGATGATATGGGCATGTGGTTGATTAACCTTCTAGCGCCTTGAAAGGCAGTTTGGATTATATACTCCCCAGGGTGTTGAGAAGGAAAATGAGAGCACATTGATCCATTGACCGGGGTAATAATGTAGAGCAGTGAGCATGCTTTAGAGCGTGGCTTTGGCGCAATATAAATTGTTATATTATTATCATAATCGATACGATATTATCATATCTACAAGGATATGCATGGTCCGTAATTTAGATGTCTGTATCAGTAAAACGTGTTTCAAAGGAGACTTGGCTATTTGTTACTCGAGTGTGTTGATAATATGCAACATCCAAATACATTCCTGATGGAATCCACTATCACGTCACCATAAAGAATACGTCAAAGACATATTTCATCCAATAATTATATCCGCTGGTATTTATGAAAGCATAAATCCATACCAATATCCGTATATGGATGGCTAATATGTAGGAAGAATGCAGGCTTAATCCAGGTTTGGACATTTGTGAATAATACATGTTGACACGGCGTTTTGCTCAATCACTGACTATGTAATCCTGCCTTGAGCTTACGCTATGCCAAGGGTAATACATTACAGATTCAGCATAATGTCAATACACGTTATTTATTATGATGAAAGCACACAGGGATATGACGTTGATGCGAAGCGAACTGATTATTTGATCGCATCACATACTGAACGCGACATGCACATAGTTTGATCGCTGTCGTAAACAAGTGATATCGATTAGATTACTTATGATGGTAATTTGCGTTCTGTGGTTGTCAAATAGCCTGAACATCATTTGTCGGTAGCAGGGAGATTTGCACTTCAGTGAAAGCAGAGAGGATGCGATGTCTTTGTGAGTGCCTGTTCTTGATAGTCGCACAATCCGGTTCAAACGAGTTCAAGGTCATATACATTTCAGCTCGTTCTCATCAAAGTCAGTCAGGAGAATGCGTTTTTGGACCTAACCCCAATTCTCTGATATAGTTTTTTTTCTTCTCTGCAATAAGATGTATGTAAAGATATCTAGGGTGATGTCGACCCGTCAACTTTGAGCAATTTGAAATATTAAAGATGACAGCCACAGACCCGAAAATACACTGAAAATGACTTAGATAAGATGAATTTTCCTTTATAAAGGTCAGAAATATTGCTAACATGTCTTGTATCACATATCCAATTCATCTAAATTTAATTTTCTGACGTTAATCTCGAAAAATCCACGATGGCCACCCTAACACCGCACGTTTCCATATAATCATATAAAGCAAATAACATAGAGGCAAAAAGATAACATTGGTTATATTTTAAAATATCATATTCAATGGAACCACCTAGCAATAGCAGAAGTATGCATAATTCAATATGGCTGCCATAATAATAGTCAATATGGCCGCCATTAAACCACAAATTAGCTAGAAATCTATTGATCATATCACGTTGAGCAAATCAATATTGCACACAGATTGTAACCAAAATAGCTGCTCACTGTATTATTATAATTGGTTGTAAATTGTATCTTAGTAATAGATAATAAAGTTACAGATTTATCAATAACACATAGTGTTTAAAACAAAATCTCTCAAACCTGTTATCGTCACTTGTTATCTAACACCAAATCTCTCTTTTATTTCTTTTTTTCTATTTTATTTCACCAACAGCCATGCCTCTATTTGATATATAAAATACATTGTCTGTGCCATAGTCGAGAGCAGTTTTCTGGTCTATAAACAAAACATAGAATACTAATTGAATGCTGTGGTATGTATACTTAAACCTAAATTGTTCTAAACTTTCTCATAATTTATCTTAGATTGCTAAGTTAATGTTCTCTCCTTTAATGAAAGAATATTTACACCCTTGCATATTAATTCACATTCGCTAGTTGAAGTTATCCAAGGGTATCTATTGGCTATGCAACAGATTATTAAGGAAAAAGAGAAGTATTCCATTTGGAATTCAAACCTAATGATTCTTTTGAAAAATACGTATTTGAATACAAATCTACAACATCAGAGTTGTGAAACACATTTAGACCTCGTTTATCATCATCTGCTACTTGATTACCTGTCTTTGTCTTTGCATTGGAGCGTCCAATGGCCCCGTTGCTCCGAATACGTGTAGCTACAATTGATTGTAATACAAATTTTATGGACCAACTACAAGTGTAAGTCGGTTTGCAAGAAACGCTTTGATCGCAAACATAGTTTTAGCTAACCAGATTCTCAAGTATTGTACCGATAGAAAGTGTTTAATACAATGGACTTGCACATACAAATTGACTTACAATCAATTTTACCTACCAGTGTTCCTAGAAACGCGGCCCAGGCCAATTTAACAAATACAGAAGAAGGAGAACATGAGATTGGCACTGATACAGCCACATATCTGGGAATTGCAAGATAGTTCTCTCACACAACGGTATTTGATAAGCTTAAACAATTCTACTGGCGCTAGATGAATATCGAGAGCAATTTGATGTTTTCAAGGAGAACGTTTCCCACTCCCATCTTCATCAGACTGAATAAATACTTTGGTATCAGCATTGGATTGAACGGCAACTGGCTGGTCACTGAAGGGTCGAGGAAAGCCATGAGTTCCAGCCCAACAACCATTTTCTGATGACACCCATGTGAAACCAATAGAATTGCTAAGACGTATCAAATGTTCTCGTGTGAGTGAACTCTCTTGCAATAGCCAGATTTGTTATAACATTGCTTTCATGCTCCATCGTCAGTGTGTCAATGAGGACAGACGTGCTTCAATGAAACAGAAGATGACGATGAAGATATCTAGATGAGTTTTATAACTCCAATAATGTTGACTTGTTGGTTCGCATCATTGTCACTGCTTTCAAGATTATTTCACCTATATCATGGCTAGCATGACTGGTGAGCACATGCCCTGCTTGTATTATACAGGATTATAGTGCTAGTTAAATGGAATATCATGCCATAGTTAAAATATGGATACTCATTCAGACAGACACAAACTGACCCCAAGCAAACTGGTCCTTATTTTACCTCTAATACTGAGCACCAATCATGGAAACAATAAGTAACTTCAAAACAATTCTGTAAGTGTAATTATGTTAGATCAACCCAGTATATAATTTGTCTAGGATGTAAGCAGTAAACAGCCATTTTGGTTACAAACATAGCAAGACTATTAATTTATTTATGTAATTACTTGGATCACGTGATATGATCAATATATTTCTAGCTAATTTTCGCTATTGGTTATTATTAGGGCAGGTATCTTAATTTCTCAATAATTCTGCATTTTCTCACGCACAATGACAGAAATTCACTTGGGATACATGGTCTCTCGAAACAAACATTATTATATTTTGTTCTTGATATGGTTTCAATATACGAAAACTTGAAGTTTTATGGTGGCCATCTTGGATTTTGAGATTAGCATAAGTAAAATAGATTTCAATAAATTGTATTTTTATTTATACTAGGCATTTTAGCAATATTTGTGTCCGCTATTATAGTGAATCTCTAGCTAGGTTTCGGTTCCATGACAACCATATTGACTATTATTATTGCAGCTATCTTGAATTCTGAATAATTCTGTTATTGCTGGATGGTTCCATTGATCATAGTATCTCACCTATTCTTTATTTGCTATATATGATTATATGTAAACTTGCTTGGTTATGGTGGCCATCTTGGATTTTGAGATTATCCTAAGAAAATTAGATTTAAATGAATTGGACATGTGATACAATACATTTTAGCAATATTTCTACCCTTTATAAAGGCAAATACATTTTAACTAAGGCATTTTCAGTGCATTTTCCGGTCTGTGGCGGCCATCTTGAGTATTTCAAATTGCTCAATGTTGACGGGTCCACATCACCCTAGATATCTTTAGATACACCCCAATGATGAATAATCAGCAGAGAGAAAAACAACTATATCAGAGAATTTGGGGTTACCCCCTCGGCTGCCGGACTATCAGATGGAATTAAATAACTCAGGAGATGATTCCCCTCTCGCCCAGATAGACACACGCATATCTATCCCATGCATACTAATACACAAAATATTACGGCCTAAGTGAATAATGTTCGTGAATTCGTGAACCTGGAACCGATTGCTAGCCATTAAGTTGAATGTTCATGAATCTCGGAAGACTTTGCAAATAGATACTGTTAAAGTGAATAATTGTTTTACGTGACAACGGGAATCTTTCACCCATACGTGACGATATATATTGTTAAAGAAATGTAATTGATAAATGGTGGGTTGACAAAATACAGACATTTATACACAGTTTTGTCCAACACATCCTGGTATGCATTAGTTAATTAATTGTGTGTGGCGACGACGTCATGATCATCAATGTTAAGACGTTACCTTCATTCTTTGCACATTGTGAAATATCTCTTCCATGTGCATACTGCGTGAAAATATATAATGCTAGACATGGACCATACTATGGAGGATTCTGAAAAAGTTCATGAACGACCAGAACATTAACATTACTGCTTTCCATGGAACGGTAACATACATAATGGACCACGACAAGACTATTGATCATACGTCCACGATAATGATTCCAGGGTAGCTGAACAATACCGTGGCATTATAAGCTCGACTCTGTCCCGATATGATCATCTCTCCCTGGGAATGCGCCTTATCGGAAGGAACTGGCCCATAGCATTTGCGTCTGGAACAAAGCCAATGCAAGACTGGAAGAGCATCCTTCCGTGACCTAGTGGTAGCCAGGCAAATACAGTGTCAGGAAGATCTATACATTATGAAGATAATGGCCAATTTCACGTGGAAAAAGTTTCTGTACTTCAGACCAAACAGACGACTGCGTCTATTAAGCATAGATAAGTACGTCCTTTGCTCTAGGCATTAACGAACAACAACCAACTATTTGTATATTTTCTTAACGATTGCTGGATGAATTGGTTCCATTGCCAAGAAAGGATGTGGGATCATTTAGTATTGTAAATAACCATAGTATAATTGTAACCATGATTTGTAGTTGTGTACAGCATACATATATGTTCAATCATCGGTTTCTGTGTCGTAGTATGGATCGTGCCGCATATTTTACCTTGACTTACATCAACTACCATTCATCAGACCATCAGTGACCTATAATCCATCCAAGCTTGATCCTGTCGATCCATTATTCTAATAGTCTCTCGTTCATTTTCAACTTATGTAATCTCACGGCGCACATCTTGCAAAGCGAGCTAGAGTTTCTAACTTCAAAGACTAACCTGCGTTTGAAAGATTTCTCTTAAAAGCAAAGACATAATCGGTGCTTACGCTGATGTATGGTTACACAATCACGTTTTCGTGTTAGCCAACCTGTGTACATTCAATTACATGAATATTTATGAACTTGTTCTATATTCCTGTACACTGACAGATACTGTCTTCATATGACCTCAACGTCTACATTTTATTGAACTAGTCAGTACTCACATCCTCACACTCAATCTTCCATCACATTGAAACACCGCATCACAGAGTTGATGGACATAGAAGGACCACAGTCACAGTAAACTGATTAGGTGTCCTGTTCCAGCATTCCAACAGGATTAGATAGGAATCCTGGCAAGACACTTTCACATCGGGTGTCCTGGTTTACGCTTAAGCATCCACGTTATATTTAGGTGTCCTTGCCTTGACACGTAATAGGACACCTAACACTTTTTGTTTTGCTGCGAGTTACCAGCACATGCCGTATCGCACGTGAGAAACAGTAGCTGTAAACTATATATAGAAGTTTTGTACATACATAATATATA
>JAUTBT010001570.1:0-28772 GCA_032361225.1 Lepetodrilus schrolli
TAATTCTTGTCGCATTTATGTCTAAATTCTTGAGGTCGCATTAAATTAGGGACGCATTAATTTCCTGATTTACAGTATTTGTTTAAAAGATACACACATTCTTACTTTAGGTATTATTTTCTGTGGTTTGCCTCTGAGTGAGTGACACATTACACTGAGTGAGTGACACATTACACTGAGTGAGTGACACATTACACTGAGTGAGTGACACATTACACTTTTGGAATCCTGATTACATTTATTGAATCCATTTTAGGGGTAAACAGGTCTGATACTGCCCTGGGTCCAGTTCCACGACACACTTATAGCACTACAATAGTTGTCAATCCAATTTAGAGTCTTCTACAATTGGAATTGAGTTGCACGAAGCTATTGTAGGTTATCTGAATAAGACAGCGCTACAACTATTGTAACAGACATTGTAAGTCCCTACAACTAGTGTAGCCTTCAGGAGCATCATGCAATTTTGAAGCTGATCTACTCTATGCCTGGCAATATAAACACAGTACAGCACTACATTTGTTGTTTGGAGTGAGTATGTTCTGAAGCATGATGGACAAAGCCTGTGAGGACATTCATTACATATGCATCTCAGGAGTTGCCATCTAATTAAACATTGAACATGTAGAGATGAGAGAACATTTACCATTAGTGTCATGCAGATGAGATCTGAATGCATGACTGACTCGCTTTGACCATTGAAATGCCAACATTCAGATGTATTGCAATCTCTAGAAATAATGTCACATGTTAAGTGGTTTAATGTATAAATACATGCTAAGTTGTCTCAAAATTATTTTATTCATTCCAAGCATTTAGTATGCATTTAACAATTTGGTAATGCTTGTATGAGTAGTGAGTTATCAAGGGTTAACCAATGCACCTGAAAATCATCTGTGAACAAACAGTCAGATGTGTCATGATGTGAGACACACCAGTCAGATGATTGCTTTCATGAAGTACAATTAGCCAGAACTGAGCCATCTTTGTGAGGTGGAACTGTAGATGACTATAGCCGACCCTACTGTAGATGATGACTTGTCCACTTTCTGTGTTAGATGGATAGCTAATGGAATTGTTCTGCTGATCGCCATGAAACAGATAGGTAGTCCATCATTTGTGAACTTTCCCTGCTAAAAAACAGCTGTCCTCATGATTGTTTCATCCATCTGTCTCACACTAATGCATTGGATAGAACTCTATTCCTTTTTTTTGTGGTCAAATGTAATATCATATGGTAGTTGATATATCAGGATTTTCATTATTCTAATTGTGTTCCTAGTCATAGTATTGTTGTGTCTTGTTGTTTAACTGGCAATTGAATTGATGGATGCATGTTAGTGATCTAGTGGGTAACATAGTTTTCAACTGTGATGCCATCCATACCTGGTGGTAGCAGAGTAAACAGTAACAGTGTAGACAGGGGGTAACAGTGTAGACAGGGAGTAACAGTGTAGACAGGTGGTAACAGTGGTAACAGTGTAGACAGGTGGTAACAGTGTAGACAGGTGGTAACAGTATAGACAGGGGGTAACAGTGTAGACAGGTGGTAACAGTGTAGACAGGTGGTAACAGTGTAGACAGGTGGTAACAGTGGTAACAGTGTAGACAGGTGGTAACAGTGTAGACAGGTGGTAACAGTGTATACAGGTGGTAACAGTGTAGACAGGTGGTAACAGTGTAGACAGGTGGTAACAGTGTATGTAGACAGGTGGTAACAGTGTATACAGGTGGTAACAGTGTATACAGGTGGTAACAGTGTAGACAGGTGGTAACAGTGTAGACAGGGGGTAACAGTGTAGACAGGTGGTAACAGTGTAGACAGGTGGTAACAGTGTAGACAGGGGGTAACAGTATAGATACAGCTCTATGGATCTGAGATCAGTGGTACTTTTCTGATGAAGCCATGATAGGATGCAATGTCTGCAGTGCAGGTGCCGTCCTTGGTTCATCAGTACCACCAGGCCGCTGCAACTCTATGCTCTGCAGGTGTTGCAGTATATCTTCCTGCTGCAAAATAGTAGCTGCATGAGCAAAATCATCCTTAAAAGTGGTTCTATGCCCAATATCAAAATTGGAACTGTGGATATGGCAGGAAAGAAACCCATAAGAACCATGAGCCATTAGATACACCTAGGACAGATTACAGTATGCTGACAGATATTCCATCATTCTGCAGAACTGTTGTAGCCTTACTGCCAACAAAGGCCATACAATACATAATTATCCAGGTGGAATTACCTTACGATAACACCATTTCATACAGGAGAGGTGCCTATGCTGGATTCAAACTCCGATCCTCGTTTATGAAAACCTGCAAAATAATTTAGCATATCATAATAACACTGACACATTTGATGATAATGTGAGGCAGTGTAGTATTCATATGTAGCCTCATTATGTTATAAATTTATCTGGGAAATGGGTTTGCAAAGTTGACATGTAGCCATTTATTGGACTTAGGTAAAACTTGTATGATGGTAGCATGCACATATATATAGTGTTATGTTTATATTTGAAATTTTAATACATGACCATAATATTGCAGTTTTATTTATTTATCAAATATTTCAGCTTGTATGAAGTGAAAACTGTGCCACATATATATATTCATCACTAGAAGTAAAAATATGTAGAACATGTTTTTTCTTTTCTTGTGCATGGAAGGTGATTATGTAAAATTAATAAAAGAAAGTAATTAATTAAAGAATGTTTGCTCCAAGACCTGATACAGGTCCTAGTGATGTCAATATCATTACATTGGTCATGCTTCATTGACCATCCAACATGTGTTATGCTTTGTTAACTATGCTCCAATGGTTTCTCTAAGTAAGCTGACTTCTTTGCTTTGTTCTGTGCTGTAATATTGATTGACCTTATAGCATATGTTGTTCTGTTCCATGCACTCTCTGCTAGAAGACCATGGTGAATTATTAATGTTACCTCAGTGGTATTTGTGTTCCCCCATAGTCTGTATGCTCTTCTGAAACATCCATGTAGCAACACACCCAAATTACTTCTGTTGAATTATTAAACATTCAACACGAAGTATGGAAATTTTAAAATATTGAAATAAGTTTGTAGTTGGTAGATTGTATGTTTCATAATGTCTGTATGTAGGCTTATATAGGCTATTCAGTACTTTCTGATTTCAACTTCTGTAATTGTTGTCTGTTGGTTGCTTGCTGCCATATGTCCTGATGTAGCTATCCTAAATATACATGTACCCAATTGTTCTCTAGACATTTCAACCCATTAGTTATTTTATGCCATTTAACTATTGCTTGCTAGCTTGATTAGTAGTCTTATTTGTTTTAGTCGTCATAATGGTATCACCTCAGTCTACGTAGTAGTCTGAAGTAGCCAGATATCAATTTTAACTTTTCACTAATACTTTTCATCTCAAAATATTAACAAAATGTAACAATCTTGTACAGTCAAGGAACATATCATACAATATCCATTTTCACCTAATGAACAAGGCTTGTCCAGATTTAAGGAATGTCTAACTTCCTTAACCATAGCATGTTCCACTATTACAATCCTGTTTACAGAACAGTACTGCAATTACATTTTTAACTTTCTATTTAAAAAATTGCTCATATTTCCAGCAGTACAGGAAATTATTAAGTCACGCCTGTTTATTACTATTTTCTGTCCATTACTAAGTTCTGCCAGCTTGTTACTAAGTTCTGTTGACTTATTTCAGATCATGACATTGATGACCTGGAGATGCAGGTGGTCCGTTACAAGCCGGAGGGCATTGACGTCCTCTGCCGCAACACCAAGTTCAATCGCAAGGAGCTGCAGATAATGTACAGGGGCTTCAAGCAGGTAGGCCGTGTCTGTAGCTCACCAGGCCTGAGTTTCAAGAAAGGGTCGTACCGGTAGTCTGGGGTTAAGCCAAGACATGTCACTTCCTGCTATAGTGAAATATTGGCATATGCCCAGACTACAATATGACCATTTTGTGTAATGGACACCTTTGTAATATCATGTAGCAGCCTGTGTTTGTTGAATTAGACTTGAACTAGTAGCACTAGAACATGGACTAGTAACACTAGAACATGGACTAGTAACACTAGAACATGGACTAGTAACACTAGAACATGGACTAGTAACACTAGGACATGGACTAGTAACACTAAGATATGGACTAGTAACACTAGAACATGGACTAGTAGCACTAGAACATGGACTAGTAACACTAGGACATGGACTAGTAACACTAGGACATGGACTAGTAACACTAGAACATGGACTAGTAGCACTAGGACATGGACTAGTAACACTACAACATGTACTAGTAACACTAGAACATGGACTAGTAGCACTAGAACATGGACTAGTAACACTAGAACATGGACTAGTAACACTAGGACATGGACTAGTAACACTACAACATGGACTAGTAACACTACAACATGGACTAGTAACACTACAACATGGACTAGTAAAACTAGGACATGGACTAGTAACTGAAGAGATGGACTAGTATTGCTGTAACTTGAACTAGTATCACCATGGTATGGAATAATATCACTAGCATCAACTTCATTTCGACATCATAGAAACAATTATTTGGCAATTTCATATAATATAATTTATGCTTCTAAATTGTGGTTGAAGAAATACAATAGTAGGAAACAGTTTATTTGTTTTTACACTTTGACCATTCTATGATCTTGGCATCCAGACAGCAGGACCAACAGATGATAGCAGGTTTTCCCACCATATTAATTTGTTTGGAATGAGTTCATATAGGTTCAGATTCTCGAGAAGCACCCTAAGAAGCTTTTCTTGACATCTGTTCAATATTGTTTATGCAGATCTCATTTCTCTAGTAAGATTGACATAAACTGTTTGATTCCCAAAGGACCTAGCCATGATACAATATTCATAGCATTACTCCAATGGATTTGTCTGTGTAATCTCTTTACATTGGACAGAGTGTCTCAGGAATTAACTCCTTCATTAATTGTATATATTTCCCCGTGTCTAGAGAGCCGGTTCCATGGTGTAATGGTTATAGCATCAGCCCAGAGTGCGGAAGGTCTCAGGTTCTATCCCCAGTTGCATTATACCAATAGACGTTAAAAGATGGTACTTATTTTTCGCCTGCTTGGCGCTCAGCATTAAAGGTGTAAAGCAAGGAATGATTGGAATCAGTATCAGTATACTGTGTCAGAGGGGGTTATCCATGTTCTATCTGCGGCATGTGATATTCCAAGTGAGCTAGCACTATAAAAACTGGTGGAAATCCAGACTAGTACAAGCAGTACATATGCATGCAAGCCATGATGTGAGTGAACAAAATCTTGAAAGTGCCTTTAAACCACAAATCAACCCAACATCCAACCAACCGTGTCTGGAGACAATGGTGAGAGGACGTCTCAGTTTCTGTTCTTAATCATATTGCACCACAGACTAGATGGCAATGTTTGTGATACCTTATCGGAGCAGCTAATCCACTGTCTGTACATCTGTCTGACCAGAGTACATCAGGAGTATTTGGTTTTAGGATTGACCAATGTCTGATGTTTCTAATCATGAGAACAACCATAATATTCCAGAGTCCTAAAATCTAATACTCCCACAGCAAACTCTTCAGACAGATACATAGATTGATGATGTAATATAGATGTTAACATGAATCTGATCACAATAGGAAATTGTTCTATGGATTTATTTGTGTAGGAAATTGGTGGTTTTAACATAGGATATATGTGAATGACTACAGTTGCCAATAATGCTTCACTTCAGTATACCTGTAAACAGGAAATGTTGATGCTGAAGCATGGATCCTGAAACATATTTGTTGTTCTTGACAAATACGAATTAATATTGATACTCTGGCTCATTAACATGGCACAAAGCAATAAGATGTTGCCCATGTACATTCATAGTTTTAGCATCAACACATCATTGACAGTTTTTATATATAAAAAAAGTTCTATCTTGAAACACAGTGGTCATAGATGACTTGTCTCAAATGTGGGTTACATGTCACTGGACATAAAATGCATGTTTCAGAAGTTGGATTTTATTTGTAAGAAGCAAGATGGTCATGTTGTGAGCTTACTGAAGTTTGATGTAACTGACACATCCCAACTCATAGCTGACTCGAGTCTGTTCCTGGCCGACTGTTGTCAGAGAGAATTGATCCAATCAAAATCAGTGACTATAATGACAGTACAGGGCTGTTCCCCCAACCTGGGTCAATACCTCAGTTTGTAGAAGATGTCCTGTGGTACGTTTCTTTAATGAACACATTGATTCCATCAGAGAGACTCGGTGATATCCTCTGGTCTCTGCAGCAAACACTGGGGCCTATCAGACTTGTGTTATTGTTGCATCATGACATGTTCAAACTAATCCTTCCCATGTTTGTTTGACATTCACCTGGATGTCGTAGAGACACTAAGAGGATGTGATTGCTTTCTGAGGTGTATTTCTTTGATTTACTGGCTATATCTGATCTGTGGCTAAATGCACGATTCTGGTTCAGTGGTGCTTTGTTGATGCAAATTTCAATGTTAAGCTCATGCTTGACATTAAGAAAATATTTTCGACCTTTTGGAATTTAGTCACTTGTGTTCAAAAAGACATCATTGCATTGAGTACTTATCATTGTGATGAGATTGTCCGCAGTCTACTGATCTGAATTCACTGGCTGGGTGGATGTATTGTCTGCAGTCTACTGATCTGAATTCACTGGCTGGGTGGATGTATTGTCTGCAGTCTACTGATCTGAATTCAGCGGCTGGGTGGATGCATTGTCTGCAGTCTACTGATCTGAATTCACTGGCTGGGTGGATGTATTGTCCGCAGTCTACTGATCTGAATTCAGCGGCTGTGTGGATGTATTGTCTGCAGTCTACTGATCTGAATTCAGCGGCTGGGTGGATGTATTATTGTCTCCAGCTTACACATTCAGTACACCCTTGATGCTGCATTATATATACATTGTAGCTTATACCACATTGTAAATGTCATGTTCTATTACCTTTCCTTGTTCTTTGACAACTTCCCAATATACTGTATGCATCTATATGTTGTTAATTTCATATCTGCTAAATGCAAACATTTGGATGTGATGTATTAGTGTTATGATGAAAACAGAACAATGTTTTACTTCTGTTCCGGTGTGCATAGGATGAGGGAATGTTCAACACACACTGATATTCTCAGAAAGCAGAGCAATTATTTAGACATTTTCCATCTGCGGATGGCATCCATTGTGATGTATTTCTTCTTAATGGATAAATGATCACTTGGACAGATGTTATTAAAGTCAACATGTTGATCGAGTATTGAACTATTTAATCTCTTGGTGATTATACATGGAAATTGGCAAAAAGTTTCTCCAAATGACTGGATGATATAGTAGCAGATGGTATAATTTACACTCATGGGAACACACTGTGAATGAACAAGAGAAATGGAGTTTTGCTCCTCTTTTTTAAAACTATAATAATTAGGATGATATCTTCTAAGATTACCCACTATCATTCAAAGGTATTGAATACAAGCATTGAACACAGAACACTTCCTTTCCAATCTTTATATCACAAGAACCATGAATTGTGATTCATGAATTGTGTCTGTAAAGCTTGAATGGTACTGATTCATGTTTACTGCCTCATTAACCTTCCAGCAAATGTAAAAGTTAAATATTACCATAATTACCCTAATAATTAAATGTATAGCTGTCCGAATTATTAGAAAAATACGAAAATGTATAATTATCTGTATTCATGTTATTAGGGACGACCAAATTAAAGTACAAAATATAGGGTAAATAAATGAAGGATTTAAAAAAATACATACATTAAATATAAATAGATTGGGAAATATATATATCCTGATATCTTGTTGGAGCAGAGGACCTGATATCTCGCAGGACAGTATAGGACTTATCTATAGGTGGAGTATTGGACCTGATATCAATTGGTGTATATATATGAACTGATATCATTTGTACATGATATCTATTAGCAGTAAGTAGTAGCACACTAGTATCTTCTGGCCAGTGTCTGCAATGCACATTTGGCAAATTGCTGCCCTATCACCAATGTGTTCTTCAGAAATAATGTACTGTTGGTGTGTTTGTGAAAACAGAAAACATGATCTATCTTGAAGAAGCGTGATTGCCTTTAGCATTTGCTTTCTATTGAAGCCACACCTTGCTGTATGGTAGAGAATGCAGCCAGGTAGCACCATCTGTTCAATGGCAAGGTCTGTACGGTGCATTTGGGGGTACCGGTAATAGAGACTGGTTAACTGACAACTCATGTGGGTGTGCCAATCCTTTGTGCAATTTAAGCAGACTGCTCAGATCTTTGCTTGTGGATATGTTTCCTTTTCCTCATTGTATTTGCATTAAGCAATGTATTAACATTACCATTGCAGAATACACATGTAGCCATATGTGATCCTCCTACTGGTCTCAGCCAGCAGGGTTCCCTCTTTGCTTCAGTCGGTAGACTGTTGGACTCGCAATCCAGCAACTCTGGTTCGAATCCCAGGATCGGCATGATCCTCTGTTACAATAGCGCCCAGCGTGTATTGAAGTCAGCGTGATCCTCGGTCACACACAAACATATAAAGTTTAATTTACCAGTATTTTGTAAATATCTATATTGTCTTTTCCATCACATTGTTCAAACATATAGATTCCTTTCACAAAAGTACACCATGTGACTTTCAGACCAATTGCTACTGATTTTAGTCAATGTTTGTTATAGTCAACTGTTTCCAATCTGGATGTAATGCCATCTCACTTGGACCCATTTCCTGTGGGAGCAGACTAGTGTGGGGAACCAGTTGATGCAGCAAGCCAGTGGAACAGGAGTACCATTAGGTACTTTAAGACCACTCAGGGAGCTCCTGTATGGAGTTGAGCCAGGCTTTCAGGATAATGAGCCAGTTTGGAAACATATCTGTGAGCTGGTCCAGTACCTAGCCCAGCAGTAAGCATATTTAACTCAGGCCTGGGATACAGGGGACAAGTAGGGCAGTGCTTCGTCATTGATTTTTCACAAATCCTCAATCCAGGACAATGCTACATTTCCGATTCAATCCAGCCTTGATTGATGGAGGAAATTTCATAGACTTAGTTCATTTGTGCGTGGAGTAGTTGATGGATTTCAGTGCCTGTGTGTCTACACTAGCAGGTCCGCTTGTCATCAGCTTCTGTCACCTGTTATCATTTGATGTTTACTCATGATTTTTATATATTGAAATCAAGGATCATTTGGATGTGTGGAAATGTATGATACCTGCAGCCAAAGTATGTGTAATATGCTTGGCAGTGAAAATATGACATAGGCAGGAGCCATTGTTATGTGCCTGTTATATGACTTTATTATGTTCCTTTGTTAAACATGAACATTACTGCCACTCGACAGTTCATCTGATAGATTGGCCTGTATGCAAAGTCAGGGTCAATGTTAAAGATTAAAAATATGTGAAGGAGTATATTGTGCCAGTACATTATATACAAATACATATTTTCTATCAAACCAGTATATAAAGATTACCACTGCCATGTTTAGTAACAAGTCACTCATTTTCTCAATTTCTTAGAATCTTCTCTTGGGTTTCACCGAGCTGTACAGTTATCCTCCATGGTTGATCTGTACCAGCCTGGGCTCAAGGGTCTTCATGTAACACAAAGCTGTTATGGGTTAATCTCAAACCATAGATCACCACTACACTGCTGAAATTCTATGGAATATGGCTCAACCACAACTCAATTACTTATTTCAAAGGCAAACATCAGACTTGATATATTATTGCAGTCAGAATAATTGCACGCACTCTATGCAGTTCCCAGACATCAATTATGTAATGAATTTTATCACGCAAGAAGCCCGAAAGAATTCAGAAAATGAGTCTACGTGTTCTTTATATGGCACTGATCATGGCAGGGTGCTAGATGACTCCTAGTCCATCATAACTTCCTGCTGCTGAATTATTGTCACTCGTTATCTCTGTAGTGTGGATAGAGTCTCATCTTTTAGCCATATCCTTGCAACCAGTAAAATTAATGAGCTAACGCCATTAGCGAAATTCATTAGAACCATGCTTAGTGTAGACTAAAATAACCCAAACAATGTACAGTATTAATCTATGTATTATATATGTATGTATGTTGTATTTATGTATGTGTGTGTGTATATGTAGGTAGGTATGTATGTATGTGTGTGTGTGTGTGTGTGTGTGTGTGTGTGTGTGTGTGTGTGTGTACATGCATGTATGTGTGTATGATATATATAATAATAAGAAGAAGAAAAAGAAGAACATTTATAGAGGTCAACTCCACACCGACGGTGGACTCGTAGCGCTTACAAATATAAACACAGGAATACAAATAGGGAGAAACAATTCAATCGAGATAGGAACAAACAAACAGACATGGAAAAAACAGACATGGAATCTACAGAGCAGCAAATGATGATCAATAGTGTCAAAGGTCACTGATAGGTCCAGAAGCACACAGCAACATTCATATCATGCAACATTCAACACTGCAACATGGAGATCATTCAACATTCAACACTGCAACATGAGATCATTCACTCCTCTATTTAGTACTGAGGCTCTTGATGCGCAGACTGAAATCTGTCAAGTAAGTTATGATGCTGAAGATTTGTTAAAGTCTGTTTCACAGCCGTTTTATACAAGTTTAGATATAAAAAAATAAATTAGAGACAGGCCGACAGTTCTTCAACACAGAGGCATCTAGATGAGCCGTTTTTATTTGCGGTTTCACAACAGCTCTCTTCAAGGTAGGTAGTTCCTTTTCTGGACAGTAAGTCAGTTTTAAGTTTCAATTTCAGAACTTCCCATTCACAGAAAGCATTGAATGTATCCAATAGTTGATTCTGGAAAGGCATGAGATAGTTTCAAGTGGGGCTTGATTTTATTATTGAAACACTTGCCAAATGTGTTATCATCCTTAGAAGTGGGCAAAATCACATCACATCCTCATTAATACAGACAAATGTGAGAACAATGCCTTTGAGTTGCAGCCATTTGTCACAATTTTGTCATGTATATTTTTATGTAAATGTATGTATATGTATGTATGTATGTGTATGTGTATGTGTATGTGTATGTGTGTGTATGTGTGTGTGTATGTGTGTGTATGTATATGTATGTATGTATGTATGTATAATATGTATGTATGTATGTGTATGTATGTGTGTATGTATATATAAATGTACAACGTCATGTACACATTGTACTATAATGTAATTATTTATCTAACCACCATCTATACTTTGTATTAACTGTAATTCTAATTTTCTTGTACCCACCGTGGGTAGTAGAGAAAATAAAAACTTAAACTTGTACAAGGTTTCAAATTTCTTGAAGAGTAGGGAGAACTATTTTATTTAAAGATATGTGACAAGTTAATGCCAGAAGTCCACAACAAAAACAAGAATAATACATTGATATTAGGTACTACACATCGTTGCATATGGTTGTTGGTGAAATAGTCTTTACTTTGCCATTCTAGTCTTAGGGGACATAATGAAAACATAACTTATCCACTGCTAGTATCTTTATCCACTACCAGTGTCTTTATCCACTGCTAGTATCTTATATGTAGTCGCAGTAACATCAAGACACTACCTTGATGACATCAAGACAAAAACTGTTGACAAAACTGCTGATATCTTGTACCTGGTAATGTGGTTGGCAATATACTTATTTTTCAATGCCGACATTCTGGAAATGAAATATGGCCATGGACTGCATAAATATAATTATCTCCCCCCGGGGATACAAATCAATATCAGTATTGCCTGTTGTCATGTGACACTCACTGGCACGTGCAGTACGGCCATTAACTGGCTGTAAATCCACCAGCCCTAGCTGTGTTCATTTATTTCTTTTATTTATGTAATTAACCTGCGTAGTCAATCTGTATTGGGGCCAAATGAAGTAGATTTAGCTGACATATGGAAATAGTCACCAAACAAAGTCCTGTGAATGCAATGACCGGAGTAATTCTTCGCAAATGTAGTGATGTGGGCAGCCTGCATTGCTCATGATGTCAAAACAGTTTCACATTCCTCAAATAGCCTAGAGCTTATTGCCTTACCAGTATATTAATAGCTCAACTGGTTGTAATCTGGGATGAGCTTATTGGATTGCTTATGCTCTTGTCTCCACCATTGTATCTGTTGTTGTCCAGTAATTCCACATTAGTTTTCATCTCCCAGTAGGTAAGCAATCTTCCCATCTCAATCACTGATTTTTTTTTCCAGTTGTATTTTTACTTATTAAATACTAATTAATTTTCCATTTAACACTCATCTGGCTTGAAGATGGAACAGCTTTCCACATTTCCATTTCAAGTAAAACAAATACTTGTCTGATACTGATGTGACAGCCTCTGTCATGACAAGGAAATGGTCATAAACCTCCATGTTCTGTAGGAAATGTTCGTATTTGGTATCATAGCCTATAAGACCTGTGAATGGTAGTGACGTGTTTGCTATCATAGCCTATAAGACCTGTGAATGGTAGTGACATGTTTGCTATCATAGCCTATAAGACCTGTGAATGGTAGTGACATGTTTGGTATCATAGCCTATAAGACCTGTGAATGGTAGTGACATGTTTGGTATCAAAGCCTATAAGACCTGTGAATGGACGTGTTTGCTGTCGTGGCCTACAAAACCTGTGGATATACTCATCAGTGAGCAGTTCTTTTTATCTTTGTTCTGTTCCATTTAATGTTCATTGTTGTTGCCTATAGGTGAAATATTCCCGCTGTGACCTAAAGCAATAATTCATTCATTCATTTAATGTTCATGGAGCTGTATGATCCATTGTATAATGTGCCTGTCTGACCTGCTCTTGAAAGGTACATAAACACAGAAGTTCCAAACATATTTTGATTTGTTAACAAGTATACTTGGCCAATTTGCTCACTTTGATCTTTGCAAACTTGTCATATTTACACCAAAATGACAAATATTCTCTGAGTACTAGTTCCTAAAATCTTCTCAGTAACCATCCTTTGATCTTCTCATACTTGTCTCTGTTAAATGCCATGGTTAATACTAATCATTTTAACAATTACACAGAGTACATGCGATTCTTTGATTATTTATGGCAGTAATTGATGAGGAAATAGGTTGATTTCACTTTTAGTCCAGATTTTACCATGAATTCTGTCAAATTGAACCTTTCAATCCTGTCATTTGATGTGAGACCCATCCAATCACACCATTCAGTCTTTTTATGGCACAAGTCTGGATGTAGGTTAATTCTAGATGGGCCTGTAGCTGTGAGACACTGAGGTCCATTACTGGCAGTGTGCGGGTCCATTACCCACTGTTGGAGTCGGACAACAAGCTGACTCGGTATTTGATGGGCAATGGTCTGACATTTGTACAAGTTTTGACAACTAGCAGTTGTAGATCAGAATGATTTTGCCATGGACTTCTGTACTGGGCTGACTTTGGTTTGGATGGATGGATGGATGGATGGATGGATGGATGGACTGTGTCCTGACAACACTGGCAGTTACATTTACCAGGATGTAATAATGTATTGTAATGGTTACTATGTAATGGTTATTATGGTCTATATACGGTTACCTACACTGTTTCATACAGGAGGCCCTGGTTTGAAGTTTTCTGAAGTTTGCTTACACCATATACCTGAAAATACAAAATGGCAGTTGTGATGTACTTTTCTTTAACAGATCTCAACCTTAATTCAATTGTCAGCTTCCAGGATATTGGCATCACAGTTGTGTATTTTGGCCACAGTTTTCAGTTGTACTGTAGCGGCATCAAGTCTTATTCCACAGTCTTGCATAACATTACCTTCAGTGTGAGGTCTGCACTAAATATTGATTTATTGTTGGTAATTCTCTAGGGGGTGTTCCTCCAGACTGATATTGTTCAACTGCATTCTATTCCAGATGGGCATCATTTCATTACTCTGTTACATTCATGCCATTCTCCCTGTGTTACTGTGTTACATTCATGCCACTCTCCCTATGTTACATTCATGCCACTCTCCCTATGTTACATTCATGCCACTCTCCCTGTGTTACTGTGTTACATTCATGCCACTCTCCCTGTGTTACATTCATGCCACTCTCCCTATGTTACACTCATGCCACTCTCCCTATGTTACATTCATGCCTCTCTTCCTATGTTACATTCATGTCACTCTCCCTGTGTTACTGTGCTACATTCATGCCACTCTCCCTGTGTTACTGTGCTACATTCATGCCACTCTCCCTGTGTTACTGTGCTACATTCATGCCACTCTCCTATGTTACATTCATGCCACTCTCCCTATGTTACTGTGTTACATTCATGCCACTCTCTCTGTGTTACTGTTCTACATTCATGCCAATCTCCCTGTGTTACTGTGTTATTTTCATGCCACTCTCCCTGTGTTACTGTGTTACATTTGTGCCACTCTCCCTGTGTTACTGTGTTACATTTGTGCCACTCTCCATGTGTTACATTCATGCCCTCTCCCGGTGTTACTGTGCTACATTCATGCCACTCTCCCTGTGTAAATGTCACATGAAATCCAATATATGTGCATTGTGTGTAATCTTAACGGAAATGTATATATATACCCATCTAAGTATGTTTGGCATAGGACCATAGGTTAGGAAAAGACCCACCACCAGTTTCCCAGGTGTAAATTAACAAATATAGTTTCAGACAATAATGTTGTTGTCAGCTTTCTCTTAAATCTTTCAACTTTAACATGTTTTGAGGCCAGTTCTGTTTTCCATGTTCATATATTGTTAATCAATTTTTTAATTTTTATTTAATTACTATAATATAAGTGGCCTAATTTCTAGATACATGTAGTAAACTGATTTGTCTTAGAACATGATAGCAGGCATATTTAATAATTTGATAGGTGTTCTTCCTTTGTGAGAGATAATATGTATAATTGTCAGACTGATGCAAATACTAAGCCTAATATCTGTGACATTATTTATCGTTTTATGGTAATGTTCAATCATGTGCATATTCATCTTATCATCTCCCCTCGGGACTGCTCAAGGTGTCTGATGGCAAGTTATGAGAAATAGACGCAGCTCCACTGTGCATAATTACAATGATAGAGAATAGTGGGGCTAGTCTCAAAGCTGTATTAGCCTGTGATAATGTAACATTTGACATAGTGTAGCATAGTTACTCTGGACCAGGGTCCAGTTGCATGATGCTCATGTAGGCTACAATAGTTGTAGGGACTTACAATTGCCGTTACAATAGTTGTAGCGGTGTCTTATTCAGATAACCTACAAGAGCTTCGTGCAACCTAATTCCAATTGTAGAAGACTCTACAATTGGACTTACAACTATTGTAGCGCTACAAGAGTGTCGTTCAACTGGACCTTGACACATAGAGTGGCATTACTGACACCAGCATCTATTGTCCAGTGGAATAGCAGTAAGACACCATCACCACTCAATTTCTCCTCGGCCAATGTACACAGAATGTCATGAATGTAGACATTTTACTATGGAGGATGTTGGCAGAATTCGAGATGTACATGTAGGTGTGTACACGCTGCTTAGGTTTGTATGTATGGATCTGGAGGCAATAGGTGATGGGAGGCAATTACAGGAAACCTGAGGCAAACATGAGAAAACTGAAGGCATATGGAGGAGGCAATGAGAAGAAATTAATGAAACTATAGGCAGCTGACAATATTTAGAGATAACTATGCAACTGAAGGCATATAAAAGGCAACTGAAAGGCACTGAAGGCAACCAGGCAACTGAAAGAAATCAAAAGGCAACTGAAAGCAAGCAAAGGGCAACTGGAGGCAACTAGAGGCGACTGTACGATCAGCTGGAGACCAGGAGAGGTATCGATCTCACACAGCGATCTCACACAGCGCTCTTCCTCTCTCTCCTCACTCAACACAGGTGACATTTTGACCCAACACTGCCAGAACCCGGCCAGTGATTTATAGCCATTAGCGAGATGGCAACCTTCACAGAATTACAAACTTAAGTGCAGACTTAAGTACACTTATAGATTCTACTCGGAGTGATCTGACCAGCTCGAAGTTAGATGTGATGATTTCAGCAGCTACCACAGTGACCTGGGTAACAGTGGCACATCCACCACCCAGACTCTGCATGTAAATACATTACCCCTGCACAGGAATGCATCGTCCTGCACAATAACTGGGATGTTTTCATATATCAGCAGCCAGTCTATGTGAGACATCAGCAATAAATCATGCATCTGTGGAATTGCTCTCGTGGCATTAATATTTTATTATTATGACAGCTTTGTCACAGATACAGATTGATTTGTGTTTTCAAGCTGTTTCCCTGTAGTGTCAGCAATATTGTAATACACTGCTTATTAGCAGAGATGCAATACCAACACTGGTGGGATTTAAACTTGGGTTCAGTCTTGTAGTTTGACACACTGACTTACCACTATGCTATTTCTGTTCTGTGAGACATGAATCTCACCTTATTTGTCTGGAAGTATTCAAAGAAATCTTTAAATGAAGATTGTATGCAATTTGCAAAGCAATAGATTGGTATTTCTTCAGGTGTTGTTAACTTAATGGACATTAAAGAAATTGTTGGATATTGACAGAAAGGAGCTGCTGGGAAAAGACCAAAAGCAATCAGTAGACAAAAACTGAATGTAAATTGTTGGTTTTCCTGATTACAGTCACATAACCTTTCCCTTCTTGTTCAGCTTCAACTATTCCTGTTGAGAAGATTACTTCTTGAGACCAGAATACAGCAATACATCTGAATGATTAATATGAAATTCTGAAATGGGAATGTACTTCTAAAGACATTTCCTGCGAAAACTGTTTTGAAATTTACAAGAAAATCAAATTCACTTTCAGCATCCATTATCAAAAAGTAACTGATGATTATTGTAAAATTGGTTAGCCAGCTGCCTATGCTTTGTAAGAAGTTCTATTTTTTAATCATTTCAAATTCTCCTCCTTCCAAAACATTCTCAAACCGTTCTAAAGTATTTTTTATTATTTATGAAACTTTTTGATCTATGTCTCAACAATCCAATTAACCTGCATATAGATCTGTTTTTATGGCATTCCGACATCACGCTGACATAACTGTAAATAGAAGTATGTTTTTGCACTCAATCTCAGTTAATTGTTGGGGGGCTTAGACAAGATATTGCTGGTTAAGATGAGCAGCTCAGCAAATTAGGAGTAATTCCTGTGTTTCACTGCGAGTGGGGGAAGTGTGCAGAGATTGAGAAAGCGTAGAACTAGATTACAGTGGTGTTGCTGCTGTCTGCGGGATGAGGTGTTTGGCGCTGATTGAGCTGGACAGCGCCATGGACAGAACGAGAATCTAGTTGCTATATCTGTCAGTTCTAATGTCTCTTAATAACCATTTCCACCTCCAAGGTGAACACACTGAGCAGACCACCAGGTGGGGAAACGGTTGGAAGAGTGGTAGGACAGTTTTACAGGGGTGTCATGTGGCATCGGGTGTGACATGTCACATAACATTGGGTGTTGTCATGACACTGAAATATGGCACTGCATGATATTACATGGAATAACATCTTGATGCAATGATTGAAATTACAATGTGGCATCAAGTATTGTTGTTTGTGTGTCTTTTTTAAATATATTTTCTTTTACTACAATGGCTGGGCAGGGTTACCAAGAAAATTTATATTTCGAATAATATAGCATCAAGTGTTGATGCTTACTGACATTACTTTTACTAATGTATTAATTTGCAGAATGTTATGATTTTAATTCTAGGTTAATATATAGGAAATGTTTGGTGATGTAACTTATATTTGTCAAACAATACCAACCTGGATTCTTGAATTCTATCATTTCCTCGCTTGCATTTAGACTATTTTTGTCATAAAGTATTATGAGGACAATTCTGCTGAGGAAGGACAAATGTTTTTATTAACAATAGGTGCTAAAAATTGGAAAGTATTGTCTACATCATTATCCTTTGAATTATTTTGTAATCCTTCTGGCATTTCTTGTATTTGTAAACTGCTTCCTTCTCTGCTATGTGCTGTTATATGTACACATGTATCAGTATTTATGGTACCAGCACATCATTGGATCAAGGTGTATACTGTATACAACACCAATCTGCTCAGGGAGTGGCCAAACATGGAAAGGTCAGATGCATCCAATGTTAGTCATTGACCAATGGAACACGCACAGTAGGTCAATGAGTCATTGGTGTAAGGCAACACATGGTCTATATCAATCACGTTATCATTACAATGTACTTCTCTATCTTGGTCAAAACACATTTTTTCAAACAGTTTTCCTTCAAATTACATTGAACGGTATTCAGTCCATTATGAATGCAGTGTAGTATGTTCCTTGGTTACAGAGCTTCATACAGCCAGTATTGATTCAGCCAAATGTGAACTTCCCAGGAATCCTATGGTACCTATTCAGGCTATTGCCATGGCTACCAAATATTGTATATCTCAAATTACATATCTTCTATGAAGAAATTGTAACCCACAGCCTATTTTTATTTGATTACTATCAAAATAGTTGGAAAACATTTATAATTTATCATATGTAATATGTATTTATGAAAAATACAAAAACAGCAGGCTAAATGGATGGAATTTTAATCATCAAACATCTTGTATAGTTTTTAATAAAGGTGAAAGTGATCTTCCTTACATTGATATAATTTCATTATCAGGTTCTTGCATTAGCCTTCAATCATAATCAGGTTCTTACATTAGTCTCCACTAATTATACATTTTTTACATTAGCCTCTGACCATCAGTTGCTTGCATTAGCCTCCAATCATTATCAGATTCTTACACTAGCATCTAATCATTATCAGTTTAGCTCGAATCATGATCAGTTGCTTACATTAGCCTCGAGTCATTATCAGTTGCTTACATTAGCCTCCAATCATTATCAGTTGCTTACATTAGCCTCCAATCATGATCAGTTGCTTACATTAGCCTCCAATCATCAGTTTGGCTCGAATCATGATCATTTGCATACATTAGCCTCTAATCATTATCAGTTGCTTACATTAGCCTCCAATCATGATCAGTTGCTTACATTAGCCTCCAATCATTATCAGTTTGGCTCGAATCATGATCATTTGCTTACATTAGCCTCCAATCATGATCAGTTTCTTACATTAGCCTCCAGTCATTATCAGTTGCTTACATTAGCCTCGAGTCATTATCGGTTGCTTACATTAGCCTCTAATCATTATCAGTTGCTTACATTAGCCTCCAATCATGATCAGTTGCTTACATTAGGCAGACATAGAGATGCACTTGGTACAAACACCTCCATTTATTCCAACTGAGTTGAATGTATTTGATTGCTATTTTCCTACTGGAAGCAGAGTATTGATTTGTAATGTGGACTTTCTACATCACTTCACTTATGGACATTCCACAACATGGACTTAAGCATCCAGTAGCAATGTCAGCAAACCCATGATTTTATTCTGGATGAGAACTTGCCAATTGGCATTTACAAAAACTGTCGACAGCCATTCCATCATTACATTGCTGATTGGGTTTGCAGATTAATTGGCTTTCTGAAAAGGTAGAGTATTTTTTTGGTCTTGTGATTGGTTGAGCCACTGTTTTGTGATTGGTTGAGCTGCTACTCTCATTTACCAGATCTGATGGAAGGACAGCAATGGCTGCAAGATGAGCTCTTTGAAGAACAATTCCCAGATTGAATGCTTTAGATTAATTACAAATTGAATACATCATTCCTAATTAGTTTGCAACACCCAGGACTTAATGAGTGAACAGCAATGTCATAACTTGTTGATTTGAAAAATCATGCAAAATAACATTGGGGAAAAAAACATGTAGCCTTTTATTAATTAATGGGAGAAGAAACTTGTTTAGTTAGTCAAGCTGCTGATGTTGTAATATTGATTTCATTGCTGTAGTCATCACTAGTATCTATTGTAATGCTAATTTAATTTATTATTTATTAATAAAACTTATTAATTATGTATATATTTACAGTAGTTGACTTATCAAATTATTGCTATAATTCTAAAATGGGCATACAACGTTCCTAAGAATAAATCTCTTGATCTTCAGTCTATTTAACACAACAAGAAACTGCTATGTGTTGCTAGGTGTTGTTGCTAGGTGTTACTAGGTGTTACTAGGTGTTACTAGGTGTTACTAGGTGTTCTAAGTAATTCAAAATGATTTACATGAGAAGTTGCTGTATGATATTTTACAAGGACAATTATGGCCACAGGTCCTAAACACTTAACATGGAATACAATGGTTTTTACTTGTTGTTCTCTTTAATCTAATGAAGGAGACTTTTACACTGGGTTACATGGCTACAATCCAAGCATCCTGTTTGACGGTTTCTTCCCTATTAGCATGGTTACATAGAGGATCTCTATGAGTGGTCATGTATTACATAGAGGATCTCTATGAGTGGTCATGTATTACATAGAGGATCTCTATGAGTGGTCATGTATTACATAGAGTATCTCTATGAGTGGTCATATATTATATAGAGGATCTCTATGAGTGGTCATATATTACATAGAGGATCTCATATGAGTGGTCATGTATGACATAGAGGATCTCATATGAGTGGTCATGTATGACATAGAGGATCTCATATGAGTGGTTATGTATTACATAGAGGATCTCATATGAGTGGTCATGTATTACATAGAGGATCTCATATGAGTGGTCATGTATTAGATAGAGGATCTCTATGAGTGGTCATGTATTACATAGAGGATCTCTATGTGGTCATGTATTACATAGAGGATGTGTCTACAAATCTTTTCATTTTGCACCCACAACAAGTCTTTATGACTATGTATGTTACAATCTCCATTATAAGAATCTGTTACAGAAATGTCTGCCTATATCTGTTACAGAAATGTCTGCCTATATCTGTTACAGAAATGTCTGCCTATATCTGTTACAGAACTGTCTGCCTATATCTGTTACAGAAATGTCTGCCTATATCTGTTACAAGTATCTATCCATCTCTGTTGCAGGAATCTCTGTCTATGTCTATTATATATCTACCTTTGTCTGTGTGTTACAGGAATGTCCCTCGGGGATTGTGAACGAAGAGACCTTCAAGGAGATATATGCCCAGTTCTTCCCACAAGGAGGTACGTGTGAACCTGAATACTGGTAGCGTGACATCAGTGTGACACCTGCATACTGGTAGTGTGCCATCAGTGTGACACCTGCATACTGGTAGTGTGACATCAGTGTGACACCTGTATACCAGTAGCATGACATCAGTATGACACCTGCATACTGGTAGTGTGACATAAGTGTGACACCTGTATGCCAGTAGCATGACATCAGTATGACACCTGTATACTGGTAGCATGACATCAGTATGACACCTGTATACTAGTAGCATGACATCAGTGTGACACCTGTATACTGGTAGCATGACATCAGTATGACACCTGTATACCAGTAGCATGACATCAGTATGACACCTGTATACCAGTAGCATGACATCAGTATGACACCTGTATACTGGTAGTGTGACATCAGTGTGACACCTGCATACTGGTAGTGTGACATCAGTGTGACACCTATATACCAGTAGCATGACATCAGTATGACACCTATATACTAGTAGCATGACATCAGTGTGACACCTGCATACTGGTAGTGTGACATCAGTGTGACACCTATAACAAGACATAGATGGTCTACATAACAGTCATGACCATAGTTCAATAAGTAACATAATAGTCAAATGTCATGATTTTCTTTTATTGAAATTGAAGTTGTTTATAGTATAGTTATAACTAGAATATATAATATGTTTTTCAACATACACATTACTTCTGCCCTTTGATCTATGTTCAAATGAATACATGTCTTGTATAATGAAAAAGTATAAAAATTACAACAAAGTATAAATCTTTCCAAGTAGCAATGACAGCAGCAATAGTAATCAACAGATGAAATTAAATGTTGACTTTTTAATGAATTCTTTCTCGTTGCAACAATAATGATACAAATTATGTGAATATTCAATAAAGCAACATATAATATACTTATCATTCATAATCAAGCTTCAATATTTCTGGAATACATAAAATTATCAATATCTAATTGTCAACTGATTATTTAATGATTTGAGTCTGCAATCATCAAAAGGTTGTGTTTACATTCATGGCTTGTCGCACAATCTCGAATTGATTGTATAATTGACAGAGTAATCAATAGTTTTGTAATTAGGATGATCAAAGTAATTATCAAAGTAATGATCAAACCTAATCATTAGTTGTCATTAGTTCTACATTCTAAGTAACTAACAATAAGTGTTTGAATTGTTAGTCAAGTGTTCAGCTGTGTTGTTGGTTTTCAAATCAATCAAATCAAACCTGCAGAAGCAACAACTAGGACACGAGATGTAAGAATTTTATGAGCGCTTCATCATTTTATGAGCGCTTCATCAATGAAAGCGAAACTACTAAAGAATAATAGAGCATCAAGGAATACACCTAGTGGCGAATACGATACGTATCACGAATATGTGGTGCCGATTACGAATAATTATTCACAAATACAAGGAAATAAAAACAATATATTAAGCAAGTCAGTTGTATGTTAGCTACTGGAATAACCTGAATGGGTACAAATAGAAAGCTCACTTCTTCCAGAGAATGGACATTTTTCTTTAAGAACACAAGTATGTCAACATTCTCTGGGAGAAGTGAAGCCCATTGAGCAGTGATAATATCTCCGGCAGTACTGAAGACATGCTCATTTGGATTTTTTGTCTTTACCATCCTTGTATTTTGGGAACCCAAAGTATTTCCATACACCAGACTTAAACTTTGTTGTGGCATCGGAAATGCCGACGAATTCCTTCCCTGACATCGCGAGCTCAGCAGACAACAAGTGCTGTGCAGACGACAGGAAGTTGCTGGAGGCAACACGGTTGTTGGCATAAAATAATTATCATATTTACAACTGTTAATGATAATTAATTAAAATTAAAAAAATATTGTATAGCATTTGAACTAATACTGAACTTGTAAATGTATACTACCTAGAATTGACACATAGATTGGTAGTCATAAACAAATGGTTTATGAATGGGTACTTGCCTATGTTTAGACATACCAAAACGGGAAACATGTATCAAACATTGCTATACTACCGAGATAGATGAGTCATTAAAATAAAACGCGAATATGATATATTATTCTAATATTTGGGTGCCGAATACTGTAAATCATAAAACGTTAACGAGCATAAAACTTTAACGAGGTTGCCGAATCGCTTGTGTACACTAAACTTTCGGTCGCTAACTTTTTTTCAGTATTCGTTACTGAACGTGTAATGAATCTGCCCATTCATGAAATACTGTAGTCATGTTTATGTCCATGTATATCCTTGTATATAGTATAGTAGGAATTGAGATAAAATACCAAAACAGTAATAATGTGATGAACATATATTTATTAGATAAAACAAATAACATTTCATACATCAAGAAAACATGAAGTGTAAACAACTCAAAATGGCGGACGGACAATGTCCGTAGCACTGAATTTATAATTTACTAGTACTATAATCAGTCTGTTCATGTTTAAAGACAGTATTAAAAACGTGGTCGTAGTAGAGACAGAGGATCGAGGCACAGGAATTCACATGTTTAAAAGTTCAAAACCTCTGTAATTCCAGCTTGTATCCATCCTCGTCGGTGGGTAGCTCTGTTTTTTTGTGAGTTGATATTGTATACAACCCAATTAACCATCCGATTGCAACAACAAACCAATTAGATTACCATGACACTGAGTTCTCTACTACTAGTATACAAAACCAAATTTACTGGTCTTCTGTTTCAGGTTTACCATTGTGAGTACTAGCATTTAGACCCACTTGCCCCCAAAAAATGTTATTGTCTTTTGACAGAGTTGCTAATATTATGTGCGCTATTAGGCTGCAAATAGGCTGGTCGCTAAACCTTAATGACGCTAAAGTTTTATGATTTACAGTAATGAATACTATTCATCGATGGTGTGAATCGTTGCAGCTCTAATGATTACCATATCTGGGTCCTGTCCCACAGAACGGCTTCAAGTTGACACTGTATACATGTAGGGAGCTCCGACTCTGTAATGTTTGGATTGTTCTGTGGAACAGGACCGCAGTAATTGTCCTATAAGCACTGGTTCACAAAGCACTGGTTCACACAGCACTGGTTCACAAAGCACTGGTTCACAAAGCACTGGTTCACAAAGCAGGTGCTTGAAGATATGAATACTTTACATTCCAGATTCCAGTTACTACGCCCATTATGTCTTCAAGACATTCGACCACGATAACAACGGTACCATTAGCTTTGAGGTGAGACCGGAACACAATGTGTTTAACCCTCTCTCTGCTGCAGTCAACAGGAGATGCCACACAGTGCTGTGACTAATCCAGTATGATGAAACAGGAGAAAAGAATTAATGAAGTGAAATTACTTCAAGATCATTACAACTTTTGAGGAGAACATTCAGTGTAGAGATTAATGTATACATACATATATATACATATATATATATGTAGATAAGTAAAGGCAGAGTTGTTCATACTGTCAAACTTTTGGGACATTTTTGTTTATGAAGGATACGTAATGTTCCATAACGTTTTGCTTGATAACATTTGATATATTAAAAGTAAATCTGTGCCCCTTTTCTTCATCACATTGTATAGATCCTTAGAGTGAATGGCTGTTTTATATTTCCAGGAGTTTGTGATGGGGTTGTCGGTGTTGTCACGGGGGAGTCTACAGGAACGGCTGCAGTGGGCATTCAACCTCTACGACATCAACGGCGATGGCATCATCACAAAGGACGAGATGTTGGACATCGTCTCTGCGATCTACGAGATGATGGGCCGGTACACGGAACCGGTCGTGGACGATACGTCGGCAAAGGAACACGTGGAACGTGTCTTCAAGGTCAGTAGGACTGTATATGTCTGGCCATGTGTCTCTCTCATGGCTTAAACACTTGTAAATCCTGACACATACCGTTAGTAATTCTGATAACAAAACTTGGCACACCTACTAATGGGCAAGTGTTAAGTTCCAGTTACTGTTTCAGAAAATGGATATGAATGATGATGGAGTCATCTCCCTGGAAGAGTTCATGGATACATGTCGGAGGGTGAGTCTCATTGTTCACTTCCTGTCCACATTTGATTGGAAATTGACAAGACCCTAATAGTGTGAAGAATGTCCACATTTACCCTAATAGTGTGAAGAATGTCCACATTTATCATAATAGTATGAGGAATGTCCACATTTATCCTAATAGTGTGAAGAATGTCCACATTTATCCTACATTTATCTTGTAGTTTAATTAATCTGTGACAGTTTTGCTCAATTACCTTGAATGATCTATTCCTTAATTAATTGCACAATAATAAGAATGAAAATAGATATGACAATATGTATCATGACAAAATATTCTGTACATTTCTCAACATTCCTTCGTATGGAAACTGTATATTTAATGGCTCTGTTTCTCTCTCCTGGTCAGGATGAAAACATAACAAAAGGCATGGCGATATTCGACACAGTACTCTGACAATTACCTGACAGTCATAACAGCGGAACTAATGGCACCAAGCTCCTTCAGCGTCGTCTGGCCATTCAGGAGAAACTGCGACTAGACGCGATGGACCTTCTGTACATAGACTTATAGACGCAACCTTACCAACCACCCCACCCCCCAACCCAACCCCCCCCCCCCCCCCCCAACAGGGGCTGCAACGACCCCAAACTCATGCTCAAGGTTGGCCTTGTCCCTGTTACGGCTGTCCTATCTGAGATCTCTAGAGTGGCCCTTGAACTCCCATAGGGATTCTTCAGCTGATACCGACATTTTTATAGTACTCCTACTGAACGGGTTTCTACTGTATACATGGTCTGGCATAGACTCACACAGGCTAGCATGGACTTGCATGGACGTTCATCTGATCAAGTTTGATAAAGAAAACAGATGTTGAGTATATTTCAGGCCAAAGAAGTGTTGAGACCTAGTGCTGATGTGTTGGGACTTCCAGTGCTGTCAGACATTTCAGGGAAGCCAACACAGGTCTCTGAGTGGACTCCTAAACCAGCGTAGAAGTACAAACTAGTCTCGGTGATTTAGATATATACAGAACTATCTCAGAGTATGTTAGAGTACCCAAGTTTCAGCAGTGATATATTACAGCACTGAGAGTTGTGTGAAGTACCTATATAGCATGACTGACATGTCTGAGTGAGTTGTCAATGTCCTCCAGTATTTGTGCTGATGTCCTGCATGTGGACAATGAACAGGACCACTCCACACATGACAGACATACCTTGACAGAGCAGTCACTTCCTAAGAATTACATTATGGTGAGAGACTGCATGTTTTTCTAAGTCATACTACAGCCCATCAATGCCATCATCATCAACTGCCTAGACACCGACCAGAAACACCAGTCTGTGGAGACATAGGAGGGGAGATAACTGTGTACACCGTCTTCGCCCACCATTCTGCTTGATTTGTCTGGATACATAGGTTGTTATTTCCTGTTGTTGTGTGTGTTCAAGAGAGGACTGCTGTAATGTTATTACAAACTATTATGTTGCAGCACAAACAACATGTATTCAGTGACTTGTATTCAGTGACTTGATGTCAATCTCTCAGTTGTTTCATTGATGTATCACTTACTTCACACCTGAGTAAAGTCAGATCTGTTTTCTTTAAATAATTATTTACGGCAAGTTCACATAGGTTTAAAAAGCTATTTTTAATGATTATGCTGAGAGAGAGAAAAAATATTACTGTAGTTTCAGTTTTCTATTTTTATAGCATTGTTCTTGTTGCTGGTCTCGTAGAAATATAGAAATCTTAAACCTTGTTTCAATGTTTGACTTCACAAGCTATACACTCTTATTCTACAATAGATGTCACTTCAGTTACTCAGTTACCCATGTATGCCACAGCCGGCTGTAATTAGCCTAATAATTCGAACCCTCCAATAGTTTTAATTAATCGCGAAAATATGTTTTTGCGGACCTTAAAAATACAAACATGACCAATTTTTTCAAATTGTAATTTCCTAATTATTCGAATACACAATCATTATTTAAAACAAATTAATAAATAAAATATTTCTTTTAAAAGTTTTTTAAATATTTTTCTAATAATAATTCGAACAGCTACAAATTTATTTATTTTCTCCTGTTCGACTTATTATGGTAATTACAGTATACAATCAGCCAGGTTTCTTGTAACAAATGTATGGTATTACCACTTAGATCATGTCATCACTAATATTTAAAAAAAATACTAATAGCTATTGCAAGGGAGAGTAGAGAAGAATGATCATATTTTCATTGAATCCTACTAAAGATTGTAATGAAAATGTTGATTAACTGATAATGTAGATTCAGCTGGGGCTACTCTACTTATTTATACCATTTGTGAGATTTGCATCAATGTTGTGAAACAACAAATCTCTATAAGGTCCTTTAACCAGAAGCTATTTCCCTACAACTATCTGTTGCTACTGTTTTGTCATCACTCTGTCACACCATAAACCTTTGCTTAATTATTAACTATCTCTGATTTGACATCGAAGTTTCTCCATCCGCCCTCCAACATTGAGAAGTAAATATGACATCATTACGACATTGTAAGATATTCATTACATTGGGAGGTCATGCTGAACTGTTAGCTCTGACCATCCATACCTCAGTTCTTATCCTAATGTCAGAATAGGTGTGCATTGAAACTTTCTAACTTTTACATGCTAGTATACACTATCACTGTATATTTATTTATTTATAACAGTGTAATGATTAGCTGGCATGGAAATTAGTTTCCACTTATCTTACGTTTCTTTGTCTCTTTTAATCTATAAAGATTAGAACAACAACTATGTTACATAGGACAAATATGGATTTGTTTTCGTTATATTATTAGCTGTTAATGTAATATATCCTGTAACTATGCTGCAGATGTTTATCTGTGTCCATGGTTACAAGAGGCCATTGTTAATGTAAATACACTGTATATATCTGTGTGTAATGAGAGATGTAAAACTACAATCATCAAGCTTGGTATTTCTATGTCTTGTTTCCTTACATATGATTATAACTTCTAGTTTATCTTGCCGAGAGTTCTGCCAGTCTACACAGACATTTGATCCAACTTTAGACTCTTGAAAGATCTGTTTATAATACCTAGTACTCTTAGTAATCAATGATTAAATTTGGAAAAATCACAAAATTAATAAATGAGGCAACTACCTTGGACATTCCATATTATGTGTTACAATTGGAAGTGTCTTATCCATATGTTAGATTATGGTATCCATTCTTGGTGTGATGGTATTTCTGCTATCGCCTCGTCCTAATTAATGTCACAGCAGTGTAATTAATTAAGGCTGTGAATGATGTCACGACTCCCCATCAATGTGCAATGCATATCGTCCGTGGTGTCATGAAACCATTCTGAGACATACTGTGTACTATTATAAGTCTAGCAATGCTAACTATTCTGAGACATACTGTGTACTATTATAAGTCTAGCAATGTTAACTATTCTGAGACATACTGTGTACTATTATAAGTCTAGCAATGTTAACTATTCTGAGACATACTGTGTACTATTATAAGTCTAGCAATGTTAACTATTCTGAGACATACTGTGTACTATTATAAGTCTAGCAATGTTAACTATTCTGAGACATACTGTGTACTATTA